>WNWK01048316.1:0-13603 GCA_009830355.1 Cherax destructor
TATCACATTGGAGAGAGGGATTATGGAAGACGTAAATGTTTTCAGATAATTGGGAGTTGACGTGTCAGCGGATGGGTTTATGAAGGATGAGGTTAACCATAGAATTGATGAAGGAAAAAAGGTGAGTGGTGCGTTGAGATATCTGTGGAGACAAAAACGTTATCCATGGAGGAAAAGAAGGGAATGTAAAAGTATAGTGGTACCAACACCTTATATGGGTGTGAAGCATGGGTTGCAAATGCTGCAGCGAGGAGGAGGCTGGAGGCAGTGGAGATGTCGTGTCTAAGGGCAATGTGTGGTGTAAATATTATGCAGAAAATTAGGAATGTGGAAATTAGGAGAAGGTGTGGAGTTACTAAAAGTATTTGTCAGAGGGCTGAAGAGGGGTTGTTGAGGTGGTTTGGTCATTTAGAGAGAATGGATCAAAGTAGAATGACTTGGAGAGCCTATAAATCTGTAGGGAAGGAAGGGGGTTAGGGTCGTCCTAGGAAAGGTTGCAAGGGGGGTAAAGGAGGTTTTGTGTGCGAGGGGCTTGAACTTCCAGCAAGCATGTGTGAGCATATTTGATAGGAGTGAATGGAGACAAATGGTTTTTAATACTTGACGTGCTGTTGGAGTGTGAGCAAAGTAACATTTACGAAGGGATTCAGGAAACCGGCAGGCCGGACTTGCGTCCTGGAGATGGGAAGTACAGTGCGCACTGCAAGAGCAGGCGAAATATTCACAAACACGATCTCTGGCCGAGGAGACTCAACCTACGAACCTCATGACAAGGTACGCAGTGCTTTGCCGACCGACACACTGGTCCAATACCTTGGCATCCAGCTCATGCTAGACGTTGATCCATGCAGGGGATGAGATGAAAAGCTGTAAGCCACCTGGCTGAAAGCTGGCTGCCTTAGATCAACGTCTAGCGTGAGCTGGGTGCCAAGGTATTGGACCAGTGTGGTACGGTCGGCAAGCACTGCGTACCTTGTCATGAGGTTCGTAGGTTCGAGTCTCCGTCGGCCAGAGATCAGTGTTTGTGAATATTTCGCCTGCTCTTGCGAATTCCCTAGTATGTATGTACCAGCCTTTGCTTCTGGAGCAGTATAATATATATATATATTATATATATATATATATATATATATATATATATATATATATATATATATATATATATATATATATATATATATATATATATATATATATATATATATATATATATATATATATTATATATATATATATATTATATATATATATATATATATATATATATATATATATATATATATATATTATATATATATATATATATATATATATATATATATATATATATATATATATATATATATATATATATATATATATATATATATATATATATATATATTATATATATATATATATATTATATATATATTATATATATATATATTTTTATATATATATTATATATATATATATATATATATATATATATATATATATATATATATATATATATATATATATATATATATATATATATATATATATATATAATATATATATATATAATATATATATATATAATATATATATATATAATATATATATATATAATATATATATATATATATATATATATATATATATATATATATATATATATATATATATATATATATATATAATATATATATATATAATATATATATATATATATATATATATATATATATATATATATATATATATAATATATATATATATAATATATATATATATATAATATATATATACGGTAGGTAGTAGGTTGGTAGACAGCAACCACCCAGGAGGTACTACCGTCCTGCCAGGTGACTGTGAAACAGAAACCTGAAACTGTTTTACATGATGGTAGGATTGCTGGTGTCTTTTTCTGTCTCATAAACACGCTGGATAACAGGTATATCTAGCTACTTCTACTTACACTTTAGGTCACACTACACTGGCATACACATGCATATATATACATACACACATCTAGGTTTTCTTCTTTTCTTAATAGCTCTTGTTCTTTTTATTTTCTCTATTGTCCATGGGAAGTGGAAAAGAATCTTTCCTCCGTAAGCCATGCGTGTCGTATGAGGCGACTAAGATGCCGGGAGCAATGGGCTAGTAACCCCTTCTCCTGTACAAATCTACTAAAAACGAGAAGAAGAAAAACTTTATAAAATTGGGTTGTCTGAATGTGCGTGGATGTAGTGCGGATGATAAGAAAGAGATGATTGCCGATGTTATGAATGAAAAGAAGTTGGATGTCCTGGCCCTAAGCGAAACAAAGCTGAAGGGGGTAGGCGAGTTTCAGTGGGGAGAAATAAATGGGATTAAGTCAGGAGTATCTGAGAGAGTTAGAGCTAAGGAAGGGTAGCAATAATGTTGAAGGATCAGTTATGGAAGGAAAAGAGGGAATATAAATGTGTAAATTCAAGGATTATGTGGATTAAAATAAGGGTCGGATGCGAAAAGTGGGTCATAATAAGCGTGTATGCACCTGGAGAAGAGAGGAGTGTAGAGGAGAGAGAGATTTTGGGAGATGTTAAGCGAATGTATAGGAACTTTTGAACCAAATGAGAGAGTAATTGTGGTAGGGGACCTAAATGCTAAAGTGGGAGAAACATGCAGAGAGGGTGTAGTAGGTAAGTTTGGGGTGCCAGGTGTAAATGATAATAGGAGCCCTTTGATTGAACTTTGTATAGAAAGGGGTTTAGTTATAGGTAATACATATTTTAAGAAAAGAGGATAAATAAGTATACAAGATATGATGTAGGGCGTAATGACAGTAGTTTGTTGGACTATGTATTGGTAGATAAAAGACTGTTGAGTAGACTTCAGGATGTACATGTTTATAGAGGGCTACAGATATATCAGATCACTTTTAGTTATAGCTACAGTGGGAGTAAAAGGTAGATGGGATACAAGGAAAATAGAATCAGTAAGTAAAGAGAGGTGAAGGTTTATAAACTAAAAGAGGAGGCAGTTAGGGTAAGATATAAACAACTATTGGAGGATAGATGGGCTAGTGACAGTGTAGGCAATGGGGTCGAAAATGTATGGGGTAGATTTAAAAATGTAGTGTTAGTGTTCAGCAGAAGTTTGTGGTTACAGGCGAGTGGGTGCGGGAGGGAAGAGGAGCGATTGGTGGAATGATGATGTAAAGAGAGTAGTAAGGGAGAAAAAGTTAGCATATGAGAGGTTTTTACAAAGTAGAAGTGATGCAAGGAGGGAAGAGTATATGGAGAGAAAAAGAGAGGTTAAAAGAGTGGTGAAGCAATGTAAAAGAGAGCAGATGAGAGAGTGGGTGAGATGTTATCAGCAAATTTTGTTGAAAATAAGAAAAAGTTTTGGAATGAGATTAATAAGTTGAGGAAGCCTAGAGAACAAATGGATTTGACAGTTAAAAATAGGAGAGGAGAGTTATTAAATGGAGAGTTAGAGGTATCGGGAAGATGGAGAGAATATTTTGAGGATTTGTTAAATGTTGATGAAGACAGGGAAGCTGTGATTTCGTGTGTAGGGCAAGGAGGAATAACATCTTGTAGGAGTGTGGAAGAGCCAGTTGTGGGTGTAGGGGAAGTTCGTGAGGCAGTGGGTAGAATGAAAGGGGTAAGGCAGCTGGGATTGATGGGATAAAGATAGAAATGTTAAAAGCAGGTGGGGATATAATTTTGGAGTGGTTGGTGCTATTATTTAATAAATGTATGGAAGAGGGTAAGGTACCTAGGGATTGGCAGAGAGCGTGTATTGTTCCTTTGTATAAAGGCAAAGGGGACAAAAGAGAGTGCAAAAATTATAGGGGAATAAGTCTGTTGAGTGTACCTGGTAAAGTGTATGGTAGAGTTATTATTGAAAGAATTAAGAGTAAAACAGAAAGCAGGATAGCAGATGAACAAGGGGGCTTTAGGAAAGGTAGGGGGTGTGTAGACCAAGTGTTTACAGTGAAACATATAGGTGAACAGTATTTGGATAAGAACATAAGAACATAAGAAAGAAGGAACACTGCAGCAGGCCTACTGGCCCATGCGAGGCAGGTCCAAATCTCCAACGGCTTAAGCCAATGCCCCGACCCAGCCAGGTCAGGTTACATTCACTTAAGGAAGGAGCACTGCATCTGACCTAGTAGCACAACCTAGTCAGGACCAATTCACACCCAACCGCACCCACTCATATAATTGTCCAGCCGACCACCTGGTCAGGTCACTTCCACTTAAGGAATTAGTACAGGTCAGGTTACATTCACTTAAGGAAGGAGCACTGCATCTGACCTAGTACAAGCTCACACCCATCCACACCCACTCATGTATTTATCTAACCTATTTTTAAAACTACACAACGTCTTAGCATCTATGACGGTACTCGGGAGTTTGTTCCACTCATCCACAACTCTATTACCAAACCAGTGCTTTCCTATATCCTTCCTGAATCTGAACTTTTCCAACTTGAAACCATTGCTGCGAGTCCTGTATTGGTTGGATATTTTCAGCACGCTATTTACATCCCCTTTGTTTATTCCTGTTTTCCATTTGTACACCTCAATCATATCCCCCCTAATTCTACGCCTTTCTAGAGAGTGCAGATTCAGGGCCCTCAGTCTATCCTCATAGGGAAGATTTCTGATACATGGGATCAACTTTGTCATCCTCCTCTGTACGTTTTCCAGTGCATTTATATCCATTCTGTAATACGGTGACCAGAACTGTGCAGCATAATCTAAATGAGGCCTAACCAAAGATATATAGAGTTGAAGAACAACCTGAGGACTTCTGTTATTTATACTTCTTGATATGAAGCCAAGGATTCTGTTAGCTTTATTGCGAACACTTATGCACTGTTGTATAGGCTTCAGATTACTACTAACCAGAACTCCTAAATCCTTCTCGCAATTACAAGTAATAAGATCTATATTATTCAGCTTATATGTGGCATGGTTATTGTCCTGCCCAACATTTAGAACTTTGCATTTGTTTACATTAAACTGCATCTGCCACTTCTCCGACCACTGCATCAGTCTATTCAAATCATCCTGGAGTGCTCTAATGTCCTCGTTTGAATGAATTGGACGGCCTATTTTGGTGTCATCAGCAAATTTACTTATGCTACTATTTATTCCCTCATCTATGTCGTTTATGTAAATTGTAAACAGCAGGGGGCCCAAAACTGACCCCTGTGGAACACCGCTTGAGACACGCCCCCATTCTGATTTCTCTCCATTTATGCAAACTCTCTGCCGCCTATTAGTCAACCATGCCTCTACCCAGGAAAAATTTCTCCTCCTATTCCGTGTGCCTTAAGTTTCCTCAGTAGCCTCTGATGTGGAACTTTATCGAAAGCCTTACTGAAGTCCATATACACAATATCATATTCATTACCATGATCTACTTCCTCAAACACATTAGTGAAAAAAGTTAGTAAATTCGTAAGACATGAACGCCCCTTTGTAAAACCGTGTTGAGATTCATTAATCAATTTATGCTTTTCAAGATGGCTACGAATTGCCTCGGCAATTATTGATTCCATAAATTTACCAACTATGGAGGTAAGGCTTATTGGTCTATAGTTCGAAGCTAAGGACCTGTCACCTGCCTTGTAAATAGGTATTACATTTGCCCTTTTCCACTTGTCTGGCACTATGCCAGTTTGTAGTGATATATTGAAAAGATTTGCCAAAGGTTTGCTAAGTTCCTCTTTACATTCCTTTAAAACTCTTGCAAACAGTTCATCAGGGCCTGGGGATTTGTTAGGTTTTAATTTCTCTATTTGTCTGAGGACCATGTCACTAGTTACCCCAATCGAGCATAGTCTGTTATCTTCCAGTTCTACATAATTTATTATTTCTGGAATTCTGCTAGTATCTTCCTGAGTAAAAACTGAGAGGAAGTAAGTATTGAAAATTTCACACATATCCTTATCACTGTCCGTGATCTGTCCTGAGTTACTCTTAAGTGGGCCTATCTTGTCCCTAATCTTACTTCTGTATACCTGAAAGAACCCTTTTGGGTTAGTCTTCGAATCCCTTGCGACCTTAGCCTCATAATCCCTTTTGCTTTTCTTATTCCTTTTTTATTTCTCTCTTTAATTGAAAATATTGATTTCTTATCTGTCCATCCCCTCTTTTGATACGCCTATATATGCCTCTCTTTGACCAATGAGATGTTTTAATCTATTGTTCATCCATTTAGGATCATTTTTGTTAGATCTAATTTCCCTACTTGGAACAAAAGTTGTCTGGGCAGCTAGAACTATGCTCTGAAAAACGTCATATTGGCAACCAAAACCACCTACCTGACCCATAGTCAGGTCATCCCAATTTAGCCCACCTAGGTAATTTCTCAGCCCCATGAAGTCGGCTACACGAAAGTCTGGAACTGAGACTTGATTGCAGTTACCTGGGTAATTCCATGATATATTAAAACTAAGTGATTTGTGATCGCTTTCCCCAAGCTCTTCATTAACCTCAAGATTATTAATTAGTGATTCTTTGTTAGCAAGAACCAAATCAAGCAAGTTGCTACCTCTAGTTGGTTCTGTCACAAACTGTTTTAAAAACAATCCTGAACCGTATCAAGAAAGTCACTAGACTCAAGATTACCTGTCACATTGTTCCAATCAATGTGTCTAAAGTTAAAATCTCCCATTAACACAACATTTTCATATCTAGACGCCTTATGAATTTCGTCCCATAGCAGCTTACTGCGCTCCCTATCCAGGCTTGGGGGTCTGTAAATCACACCCAAAATTAATTTTTCACGACCCTCGAGAAACTGTAGCCAAACAGATTCTGTGTCAGCTGTTTCTAATCTTATATCTTGTCTAACACAACAATTTAAATTATCTCTGACATACATCGCCACTCCACCACCCTTCCTGTTGACCCTATCAGTGTGGAATAGTTTGTAACCCTGAATGTTGCACTCGGAAGGCATTTCTCTATCTTTCAGGTTGAACCAGGTCTCTGTTATAGAAATAATATCTATATTACCTGCACTTGCAAGTAATCTTAGCTCATCTATCTTATTTCTTAGACTCCTACTATTTGTATAGTAAACCTCAAGGGAGCTAGTCACTCGTTGCCCTCTACTATCTCTCTTTGTTTGTTGATCAATTGTTTTGCATTTACAAACAACTTTATTTTGAATCTTATCTTTTAAACATAACCCTGGGGTATCCTGAAATATCTGCTGTTTCCAGGCCTAATACCACAGCCTGATTGTTTCCCACAAACACCCATACCTCTATAATCTATCAGTTTAAAGTCCTAGACAAGTCTCCAATGACCCCTCAATCGAATTGGCTAATGCAACCACTCCAGCCCCAGAGAGATGAACCCCATCCCTTGCATACATATCACGTTTGCCATAGAATTTGTCCCAGTTATCAATGAATGGAATTGCAAGTTCCTTGCAGTACCTGTCTAGCCAGCAATTTATACCAATTGCCCTAGACATCCATTCATTGCCCACTCCTTTCTAGGCAAAATGCTACATATGATTGGGATACCTCCCTTAGACCTAACGACTTCTATGGCTGACCTATACTTATCTAGTAGCTCCTGTCTTCTGCCCTTCCCAATGTCATTACCACCAGCACTAAGACAGATAATAGGCTTGTTCCCATTACCTGACATAATATTATCCAACCTGCTGACTATGTCACCAATACCAGCTCCTGGGAGGCACACCCTCTGTCTGACCTTCCTGTCTCTGTTACAAAAGGCACGGTCCATATATCTTACCTGAGAGTCTCCCACAATCAGAATATTCTTACCTTGATTAGCAGGGGAGTCAGTGGTACCTTTAACCTCACTGACCACTGAAGTACACTCGTCCTGGAGAACAGAGAATCGATTTCCTACCTTCACATCTTCACTATTAACCTTCTTTATCTTCCTTCTTCCTGAATTGTGAACCACTTGCCACTTAAAGCGGCTGCCACTTTCACTGTTGGTAACCATTTCCTCCTTACCAGCTCCAACCATCTCACACTCACTCCCACACCCATCTAGGCGAAGCTTCAGCCTCCTATTTTCCTCCTGAAGTAGTAGAACCTCCTTCTTCAACACTTCAACCTGAGATTCTAAAACACTGCAGTGAGCCATGTGCTCGGTATCACCCCACGCTAATTCCTTTCTCGTCTCTTATTAATGAAAACAAATACCAGTGACATTAAGGCTTAATATGTCTAGTATCTTATTTTCATTAGTAATTAAGCAAATATCTTAAATTTTCTTGCAACAGATTAGACAATTATATAAATCCAGATGTATTCCTCTTAAATCTTTTGGGGGCCTAGTTCCTACGCCTTTTGTGTATCCATATGCTCTTGCGCCACCGTCCACAGGATGGTCATGGGGTGGCACAATTAACTAGCCACTTCAGCGGCAAAATCTGAATCTAAATCTTTCCCGTCTCCGCTTTTGATTCCCCGTCTCACCATTTTCCGTTCTGTAACTATGGCACTCCGTTTGTGAGTGCATCAACAGGTGTCCCCTAGCGGGATATTCTCACCCATTTATTACCACAACCTTCCTCGACGGTCACCGTGAAGTGAAATGCTGCCTCACGATAGTTTATGTTGCTGAGAAAGACATTTTGCAAAGAGAAGTAAGTTTCCCAGAGTGTCTATCTGTCTGCCCGTCTCTCTCTCTCTCTCTCTCTCTATCTCTCTCTCTCTCGGGGATAAACTGTAGGGATTTACCACTGCTGTCTTTTATATTAAATGCCAAGCGCTGTGACGTCACCAGAAATATTATGACATCACCTGCTGATGTTTAATGACGTCATGATTTACGAAGTCAATACTGCACCAGGCCAATGACGCAGTGGGGGATGATGAGGGGGGGGGAGGGTAATCAGGGGAAGAAGACTTAGACACACTGCAGGACTGGAATATAATTGACTATTGGAAAACATCCTCGCCAAGTGCAACGTCATGGAAATACAAAGAAAACCAACAACGGAATACAGCCTGGAGAGAGAGAGAGAGAGAGAGAGAGAGTAAGAGGGTAAAGATGTTTTTGTGGCATTTATGGATTTGGAAAAGGCGTATGATAGGGTAGATAGGGGGGCAATGTGGCAGATGTTGCAGGTGTATGGAATAGGAGGAAGGTTACTGAAAGCAGTGAAGAGTTTTTATGAGGATAGTGAGGCTCAGGTTAGTGTGTGTAGGAGGGAAGGGGACTATTTCCCAGTAAAAGTGGGCCTTAGACAAGGATGTGTGATGTCACCGTGGTTGTTCAATATATTTATAGATGGGGTTGTAAGAGAAGTGAATGCGAGGGTCTTGGCAAGAGGTGTTGGGCTAAAAGATAAAGAAGCAAATACAAAGTGGGAGTTGTCACAGTTGCTTTTTGCTGATGACACTGTGCTTTTGGGAGATTCTGAAGAGAAGCTGCAGAGGTTGGTGGATGAATTTGGTAGGGTGTGTAAAAGAAGAAAATTGAAAGTGAATATAGGAAAGAGTAAGGTGATGAGGATAACAAAAAGAATAGGTGACGAAAGATTGGATATCAGATTGGAGGGAGAGAGTATGGAGGAGGTGAATGTATTCAGATATTTGGGAGTGGACATGTCGGCGGATGGGTCTATGAAGGATGAGGTGAATCATAGAATTGATGAGGGGAAAAGGGTGAGTGGAGCACTTCGGAGTCTGTGGAGACAAAGAACCTTGTCCATGGAAGTAAAGAGGGAATGTATGAGAGTATAGTTATACCAACGCTCTTATATGGGTGTGAAGCATGGGTGATGAATGTTGCAACGAGGAGAAGGCTGGAGGCAGTGGAGATGTCATGTCTGAGGTCAATGTGTGGTGTGAATATAATGCAGAGAATTCGGAGTTTGGAAATTAGGAGGAGGTGCGGGATTACCAAAACGATTGTCCAGAGAGCTGAGGAGGGGTTGTTGAGGTGGTTTGGACATGTAGAGAGAATGGAACGAGACAGAGTGACTTCGAGAGTGTATAAATCTGTAGTGGAGGGAAGGCGGGGTAGGGGTCGGCCTAGGAAAGGTTGGAGGGAGGGGGTAAAGGAAGTTTTGTGTGCGAGGGCTTGGACTTCCAGCAAGCATGTGTGAGCGTATTTGATAGGAGTGAATGGAGGCATATGGTTTTAATACTTGACGTGCTGTTGGAGTGTGAGCAAAGTAACATTTATGAAGGATTCAGGAAACCGGCAGGCCGGACTTGAGTTCTGGAGATGGGAAGTACAGTGCCGGCACTCTGAAGGAGGGGTGTTAATGTTGCAGTTTTATAACTGTAGTGTAAAGCACCCTTCTGGCAAGACAGTGATGGAGTGAATGATAATGAAAGTTTTTCTTTTCGGGCCACCCTGCTTTGGTGGGAATCGGCCGATGTGTTAATAAAAAAATATATATATAATATATATATATATATATATATATATATATATATATTATATATATATATATATATATATATATATATATAATATAATATATATATATATATATATATATATATATAATATATATATATATATATTATACTGCTCCAGAAGCAAGGGCTGGTACACAAGACACAATGAAGTCAATGACACGATAAAGAGAAGCCTTGCTTCAGCTGGATGCCCGGCTGAGAGAGAGAGAGCGCCCCGATTCCTAAAATCCAGTAATACTCACAAACCCGCAAACCATCCTGATGGGATCACCATCTATCTTTGGAAGAATGGCAAGCTTTTAGCATGGGACTATACTTGCGTGTCGACGTTAACTGACACCTACATCCGTCACAGTGTTGGGAAACGGAGGGGCTGCGGATCACAGGGAGGAGTACAAGATCAGCAAGTACACAGACATAAGCCATCAGTATCAATTTTTGTCTCAGTGGGACCAGAGACCTTGGGATCATGGGGAAAAAACGCAACACGTTTCCTCAAAGAACTGGGTTCCAGACTCACTGACACCACCAGAGACCCGAAGGTGACCACTTTCTTGTCCCAGCGCCTCAGCGTGGCCATCCAGAGGAAAAATGCTTGCTGTGTACTTGGCTCGCATCCATGTGGAGGAGGAGGAGGAGGAGGTAGAGGAAGAGAATGTGAAGGAGGTGGTGGAGGTGGAGGAAGAGAATGTGGAGGAGGTAGAGGTGGAGGTGTGGTGTTGAAGGCAGACAGTGGAGGTGGAGGAGGTGTTGAAGGCAGACACTGGTAGAGTATACAAGCAGCTACCATTGGCAACACTGACTGGGAACATTAATATGGCTGACAGACAATTAGTCTCACAGTAATGGCTCTGCAGCGTTACCAGTGACTACAGTACTACAGCGAGAGAAGTTCTAGAATGATAGTGGAGGAGGTGAATGATAGTGGAGGAGGTGAATGATAGTGGAGGAGGTGAATGATAGTGGAGGAGGTGAATGATAGTGGAGGAGGTGAATGATAGTGGAGGAGGTGAATGATAGTGGAGGAGGTGAATGATAGTGGAGGAGGTGAATGATAGTGGAGGAGGTGAATGATAGTGGAGGAGGTGAATGATAGTGGAGGAGGTGAATGATAGTGGAGGAGGTGAATGATAGTGGAGGAGGTGAATGATAGTGGAGGAGGTGAATGATGGTGGAGGTGAATGATGGTGGAGGTGAATGATAGTGGAGGTGAATGATAGTGGAGGTGAATGATAGTGGAGGTGAATGATAGTGGAGGTGAATGATAGTGGAGGTGAATGATGGTGAAGGTAGGGGATGGTGTAGGTGAGTGAGGGAATGGGACCATCTTTCCATATAGGTAAGGGAGGTGTCCCTACCATTCAAGTGAGAGGTCTCAGGTGAGGGTGTCAGGTGAGGATCTCAGATTAGGGTGTCAGGTGAGGATCTCAGGGGAGGGTGTCAGGTGAAGATCTCAGGGAAGGATGTCAGGTGAGGATCTCAGGGAAGGGGTGTCATGTGAGGGTGTCAGGGGAGGGTCTCAGTGGAGGGTCTCAGGTGAGTGTGTCAGGTGTTGGGTCTCAGGTGAGGGTGTCAGGTGAGAATGTCAGATGAGGATCTCAGGGGAAGGTGTCAGGTGAGGATCTCAGGTGAGGGTGTCAGGTGAGAATGTCAGATGAGGATCTCAGGTGAGGGTGTCAGGTGAGGATCTCAGGTGAGGGTGTCAGGTGAGGATCTTAGGTGAGGGTGTCAGGTGAGGATCTCAGGTGAGGGTGTCAGGTGAGGATCTTAGGTGAGGGTGTCAGGTGAGGATCTCAGGTGAGGGTGTCAGGTGAGGATCTCAGGTGAGGGTGTCAGGTGAGGGTGTCAGGTGAGAATGTCAGATGAGGATCTCAGGTGAGGGTGTCAAGTGAGGATCTTAGGTGAGGGTGTCAGGTAAAGATCTCAGGTGAGGGTGTCAGGTGAGGATCTTAGGTGAGGGTGTCAGGTGAGGATCTCAGGTGAGGACCTCATGGGAGGGTGTCAGGTGAGGACCTCAGGGGAGGGTGTCAGGTGAGGATCTCAGGTGAGGGTGTCAGGTGAAGATCTCAGGGAAGGTGTCAGGTGAGGATCTCAGGGAAGGGTGTCAGGTGAGGATCTCAGGGAAGGGGTGTCAGGTGAGGGTCTCAGTGGAGGGTCTCAGGTGAGTGTGTCAGGTGTGGGGTCTCAGATGAGGGTCTCAGGTGTGGGGTCTCAGGCGAGGGTGTCAGGGGAGGGTCTCAGGTGAGGGTGTCAGATGAGGATCTCAGGTGAGGGTGTCAGGTGA
This sequence comes from Cherax destructor, assembly GCA_009830355.1. Lineage (NCBI taxonomy): Eukaryota > Metazoa > Arthropoda > Malacostraca > Decapoda > Parastacidae > Cherax > Cherax destructor. Next base: position 12,689 of record WNWK01048316.1, read on the forward strand.
GGATCTCGGGGGAGGGTTTCAGGTGAGGATCTCAGGGGAGGGTGTCAGGTGAGGATCTCAGGGGAGGGTGTCAGGTGAGGATCTCACGGGAGGGTGTCAGGTGAGGATCTCAGGGAAGGGGTGTCAGGTGAGGGTGTCAGGGGAGGGTCTCAGTGGAGGGTCTCATGTGAGTGTCAGCTGTGGGGTCTCAGGTGAGGGTTTCAGGTGTGAGGTCTCAGGTGAGGGTGTCAGGGATGGGTCTCAGATGAGGGTGTCAGGGAGGGTCTCAGGTGAGGGTGTCAGGGGAGGGTCTCAGGTGAAGGCGTCACTGGAGGGTCTCGGGTGAGGGTGTCAGGGGAGTCTCAGGTGATGGTGTCAGGTGTGGAATCTCAGGGGAAGGTCTCAGGTGAGGGTGTCAGGTGTGGGGTCTCAGGTGAGGGTGTCAGGGGGGTCTTAGGTGTGGGGTCTCAGGTAAGGATGTCAGGTGAGGATCTCAGGTGAAGATCTCAGGGAAGGGTGTCAGGTGAGGATCTCAGGGGAGGTTGTCAGGTGAGAGGTCTCAGGTGTGGGGTCTCAGGTGAGGGTGTCAGGGGAGGGTGTCAGGGGAGGGGTCTCAGGTGTGGGGTCTCAGGTGTGGGGTGTCAGGTGTGGGGTCTCAGGTGAGGGTGTCAGGTGGGGGGTGTCTGGTGAGGGTGTCAGGGGAGGGGTCTCAGGGAGGGGTCTCAGGTGAGGGTGTCAGGTGTGGGGTCTCAGGTGAGTGTGTCAGGGAGGGTGTCAGGAGAGGGTCTCAGGGGAGGGTCTCAGGTGAGGGTGTGGGGTCTCAGGTGAGTGTGTCAGGGAGGGTGTCAGGTAAAGGTGTCAGGGAGGGTGTCAGGGAGGGTCTCAGGTGTGGGGGCTCAGGTGAGGGTGTCAGGGAGGGTCTCAGGTGAGGGTGTC
>WNWK01048317.1:0-13602 GCA_009830355.1 Cherax destructor
AACGGGTTAAATGGACCCCTTAACGACCCTTGTGTATTCGATGGGGTGAGTTTTAGCTGTGGAACCCCAAATATTAGTAGTGTATATATATATTTTTTATCTTTTCTTTCTCCTCACTTTTAAAAAAGGGGCCCCTTTTTAGAAGAAAGTTTTGGGAAATGTTTTTTGGTTGTTTAAGGTTCTTTCTGGATATAATATATATATATATATATATATATATATATATATATATATATTATATATATATATATATATATATATATATATATTATATATATATATATTTTTTCCAAAATGGTAAAATGATCTTCACTTTGTGTGTTCTCGGGGGGAAGTTTTGGGCCCTGGTTTTTAAATAAAAGGGGAATTTTTAAAAAAAAATTCCAGAGTTTTGGGTTAAAAACAAATTGGGAACGGGTTGGGCAAAAATAATAATAATAATAATAATAATAATAATAATAATAATAATAATTTAATAATAATAATAATAATAATAATAATAAAAATAATAATAAAAATTAATAATAATAAATGAGAAGGAAGGAAAAAGGAAAAAGGAAGGAAGGGAAGGGAAAAAGGGAAAAAGGGAAAAAGGGAAAAAGGGGAAAAAAAGGGAAAGGAAAACCGAAACCCGCAACAGTCAAAACAACAATAATAATAACGGTAGTTTTAAAAAAAATGAAAAACCAGTAAGTGTAGTAAGCCATATTCGTATATCAAGAAAACCGGGAGGAGGACTGAGTGCACAAAATCGAGGTGTGTGTGCACAGGGCTTCTCAGTGAATAAAGGGATAGTGCCCGGGGCCGTGAAAGGTCTCGTGGTTGATGGATTGCAATTCCCTGTCATCCCCACTTGGCCCCCAAAAAAAATTTTTGCCGCAAATAAAGCTGGCGTCGATTTTCGAAAGGGGGATATAACCTGCATTTTTTTATCCTTCGGATATTCCCAATTTTTTTGGCCCTTTTCTTGGGAAAACTAATCTTTCCAAAAATTTTTTTAAAAAGAGATTCCCTTCTTTTAAAATGATGGCCCCTTTTTTTAAACATTGGCGGACCTCTTTAAACCTTGGGGAAAACTTCCTAAACCTTTGGGGGTACTTATCCCGATTGGGGGAAACTTTCACAAACCTTTTTGGGTTTTTTAAACCTTGGCCCCTTTCCCTTTAAAACCCGGGGCTGCTTTAATTTTGTGAATCGTTTTTTAAAACCCTTGGGGGTTTTTTTAAACCCTGGAGGGTGGTCCCCCCCTCCCTGGGAAATTTTAGTCCTTCTCAAACCTTGGGGGCCCCTTTTCCCCCTCAAGTCCTTCTCAAATCTTCTTTCTTAAAACCCCCGGGGGCTTTTCAAACCTTTGGAATCTTCCTTTAAAGTTGCTGTTTTATTCTTTAAAACAAAGGGCGTCCTTTTTGGGTGTCATTACCAATCGGCCCCAAGCTCATTTGCAAGAATTAATTTTTGGCGTTTTCAACGGGAACGGGGAAAAAACTAGAAATATTTTTTCCACGTGTTGACAAATTACAAAAGCGGAAGTAAACCCGCCCCTGAAAGAATATCTTTGTCCGGATGTCCGCCTCACCTTTCTCTCTCTCTCTCTCTCTTTTTTTGAAATCCGGGGAAATTTTAATTTTTTTGGGTTAAAACCCTTTTAATTTTACCAAGATAAAATCATAAAATTCTACTCTCTCTGAAATTCTGGAATTATATTTTTTTGTATTTTTTTACTTTTACTCTGTTCTAAAAAAAAATTACGTTTCCCCCTTTTAAAAATGTCAAAAAAGTTTTTTTGAATAAAAAATTTTGGCTCACAATCAAGTCTGTCCCTTTTCTATAATCGTCAGCCCCCCCGAGAAAGAAAATCCTGGGGGGAAAAATTTTTAAGCATATAACGCCCCGTGGTTTTCCAAAAGAGGGACGAAAAAAAAAAAGTTATATGACAGTCTAGGGGTTGAATTTTACTGGCGGAAGGACTGTATCCCCCTTTTCCCCCAAAGTTCGTGTAGAGGATGACGGGTCCAAAAAATTCTTTTTTGGGTTTTTCCGTATTCAGGGACCCATAAAACCATATCATTGGTGTTGGGCTTTGTCATAGATCCACTGTCCAAACATTCTTTGGTTTGGGCATGGGTAATGGTTTCCCAAACCCGATCCCTTCGGTTGTTCTTTTTCCCGTGGATTCCTCTCGAAACTTTTTTTGTCCGGAGGGTAAATGCCGATTCCCCTTTCCCCTCATTTCATAATTTTCCAAAGAATGCGTCCCAGTTACAGGGTGTATCGCTGAGTGTTAAATGACTCGGGGAAAAAAAATAAGCCCAAACGCTGTTGTATTTCAAATGTTTTTAGCGCACCATGGTTTGTCAAAAACGTTAAAGTTTCGTGGACCTAATTCCCAAATTTTAGTCCCCCCGAAAAAAAGAAAAAATGGAGGGAATTTTAAAACCGGCGGTCATTCGAAAATTTTTACATCGCTGTAGTTGTGTCGGCCCGGGGATTTGCCCCTTTTTATCCCCAAGGGGAAATAACAAGAGTTCTTGTTTTTTTTTTTTTGAAAAAACAGATGCGCTGAAAAAAAGCTAATGAGGGTCGTGAAGTCATCCCTTGTCCCCCCAAAACTTATAACTTTTTTAGGGTTTTTCGATTTGTTTTTCTTTTATCAGTTAACGAAAAAGATGACGTTTCTGGCAGAAGAAACGATAATTACTGAATTTGAATCAAGGCAACACATTCTTCAAAAAGGGAAATTCCCTTTGATAGGGGAAAAACCCTTTATCACGGAAAATTTGGGGCCACCCTTTTAAATTCCCCGACCATACCCTATTATAACTATTCTTCATGGGTTTTGTCAAACCCCGGGGCTTTGAACATATCTGTGAATATAATTTTAATTTTTAATAGTGATAAAAATTTACTATAATAATAATAATAATAATAATAATAATAATAATAAAATAATAATAATTTAAAAATTAAAAATAATAATAATAATAATAATAATAATAATAATAATAATAATAATAAAACAAATCATAAATGAAAATAAATTAAAAATTAAAAAACAAAACAGGACTAGGATACAATTCCAAAAAAACTCTGCCTTCCCGAAGGGACACAATTCAAATTTTTGACGCAATTCGAAAATAAGAGACAGTTTGGGAATAGAAATACAGTTGAGAAAACAGCCTTAAATTCTTCCCCGGATAATCCCAAAAATAAAAACCCTCCTTAGACCTGACTGATGATGTTTTTCGACGATAAAAAACATTGGGTTTACCCCCCCCACTGTTAAAAGGGCCCGATCATACCCAGATAGCTGAAGAGGGGATCAAAAAACGGATTATACAGGTTTAAAAAAAATGGATATATAACATAAGAATTTTACGTTCCAAATGTATTATGTACAACATCCCTGGGGAAAAAGGGGTTTGGGGGGGGAATGGGGTTGTACAATGCATGAGGGAAAAAAAGGGAGGCAAATTGGTTTAATCTAAAAATGGAGGAAAGGAGAGTGACTTCATTTCTTAGGATAAATCCCACAGAATAAAAAGTTTTTTAACCAGATGAATCGGTCACGTACAAATATGTCTCACTTTCTCTTTTTATATATATAAGTATAGTTGGAAAAAAAAAAGAAAATTTCCCTCAACTCTCTCTTTTTTGGGACAAAATTTTGGAAATCAGACGTTGTAAAAGAGGAGAAAAAATTATTTTCATGATTGAAATAAACAGTTTTAAGGATGAGGGTGTTGGTTGACAAAATTTTTCCGGGTTTTTGAGTATTCTGTAAAGGATATTTATGGGAAAACATAAAAAAACCTTTCAGACATTGCATCCCAAATCAAAAAACGCACAAATCATTGTCGAAGGTGGTGGAATATAATGATGGGAAATGTCTTGATGACAGGTCAGTAATCGTCTACTCACCACCCCTCACCTGATCCATAATTTTGATGTTTTGGGTTGAATAGAGGGGACGCCTTCTATTTAAAATTTTAAATAATATTTGTAATGTGTTTATTTTTTTAAAGTATTACTATATAACAGGTTTTGTAAAAATATACTATGCTCTAGCTAATTTCTAAGCTTTATTATCCAAAAGATGGTGTTTTTCCTTGGTTCCCGTTCGTCCCTCCTTTGCCTTGAAACTATAACTTTTTTTATACATAAAATATATTTAAACATAGGAAACAAAAAAATTTGGTTCATAAAATTTTTTGTTAAAAATTTAACCACCTTCTCTTAAGACTGCACTAAAACCCGGAGGTGACCACACCAAACCTTTTTTAATCACACCAAAATGACCAATTCATCAAGTCACTCAAAAAACCCGGTCAACAAGGGACGTCTGACCGCGGGAGATAAACGCCGACCATTCCAAACCCCCATCAGCTCCTACTTTTCCACCCTATTCTCCACCCCCCTCTTCTCCTCTCCTCCAAACCTGGGAAAAAAAAGGGGACTCGTAGACCAGCATGAAAGCGGATCGAGAAATAATTTCTAAAACTTCGAAGGTATATTTTTAAAAATTTTAAAAAGGAGGTAAAAAAAAAATTGAATTTAAATTTTATTTAAAATTTGGAACAAATGTCTGTATTAATTTTAATGGATATTTAGATGAGATTTTTTTTATAATTTTGGGAAATTCCTATATACCCCTTTTTGCATTTTTAAAAATAATAATATAATAATAAAAATTTGGGAAAAAAAAAAACATAACAGTATAATTTATCCTTTATTGACTATTATTTTAAATATAATTTTATGTGTACTGGGGTCTTTTAAAAGTGTTTTGTAGGTATGGTTTTGAACCTACCATAAATTTCATTTTTCTTCTTGTAAAAAGGCATTTTTTTTATTTTTTAAAAAAAAAAACCAAGCAAAATTTAAACAAACCTACGTGCCTAACAAAATTTAACCGAAAGAAATGCTTTTAAAAATTGGGCCCCCCCAAACCCAATGAAGACCAAACAAAATGAAAAAATTTTACCGTAATAATACAAAAAAAACCAACTCACCTAGGTTTTTTAAAAAACCATACCATTTTTACAAAATGATCAAGTGTTTGTACAATTTATACATTGTCGGGACTAATATTGAAACTTTCCCTTTCCCCATAACCCTAAACTAACGTTCACCCCCTGGTAAACCCCCGATTTCAAAAAACCCCAAGAAGTTTCAAATACCCCATCAACTAAAAAAAGGGAAAGCCTTAACAAACATTAACATCGTATCTAAAAAAAGTCACCCGGGGAACATAGGGTAAAAGGCCTACCAAACATACATCAGTCCCAATGCATCTGTCTTCCTTTCGGTTGAAGTATATATAAAACGCTTTTTTACCCGATATAATGACTTTTTTACACCATAACATCTACCAGGGAAACATCCCCTATATAGGGCCCCAACATACCTGCACTGCCCAACCCCCCGTTTTTTTGCATTTTCCCCCTGTGTCCCACATTTCAACCTGAATTCCATAGAAAAAACCCTATAAGATTTACCCCTAGAAAAAACAAATGTTATCTATAACTTGAAAAACCTAAAATTATATGGCAAAAAACGTTATACAACGATCCCCCCTCACACTTAAAACAGGCCTAGTGTCTAATCGACATGTGCCGGGACAAAAGGGGAACTAATAACCGGGTTGAAAAGCATTAATCAAGATTGTAAACCACAGCCTTTCAAATTTTTATAAACCAAATTTCTCACAATACCCCAATAAAATTCAAACTCACACTTTCTCCAGTTTCAGTCCATCCCTCCTAGGAATACAGTTTTATAAAAACCTTTGGCTCCCCACCTGTCTATCACAAGCCCCCTCCCCTCGCTTCCAAAGCTCCCATGCTCCCCACCGGACCCCATCCGACAGAAAAAAAAACCGACAGGTAAACCCCCTCCCCTTAAAAAAAGGGTAACCCTAAAATTAAAACCCCCCCCATTGAAACCCCCCCGCGCGTAGTCTCCCCCCCCCACATCCCTTTAAAACCCTTTCCCCCACAACCCAAAAAATTATTTTTTAAAAACCCTCCCCCCCCCTTCCCCCAAAAAACCCCCCCAAAAAACCTACCTAATACCCCCAAAACTCCATGTTCTTTTCCAAAAGCATGAGCTACCTTTCCCCAAAACCCCCTTCCCCCCCAAAAAACATCCTGCAAACCATTTTCCCCTATATCAGAAAAGGGCCCCCCCTTTTCCCTCACCCGTTCCTGCATTTACCCTATACTTTGCCCCCATAGCCTAATCCATTCCCCAACCTTTGCCCCCTCAGTCTCCAAAAAATGAAATCCAATTAAATAAAAACCCCTCGTTTCTCTACCTATCTTTTTCCCAAACACATGCCCTAAATGAAAACCCCCATTTTCCCCAACCCCCTACCCATTTCCCCCCCCCCATTTCCCTCAAAAAATATACATGCCCCCGTTTTTTCCCCACATCTTTACAACACCCATCTGGACAATGCCCCGGACATAACAACCCTTACTGCCCCCACCCCATGAAACCAAAACATCAAACCCCTTCCCCACCCAACCCTCTTTTTTAAAACCCCTCATATAACCCCAACTACATGGGTATTCAGCCACCCCCCAAACCCCCATCTTCCCCACGGGACCCCCAAAACCCCCTTCCTCCTTCCCCCCTCCTCACAATCACCAAATCCCTCAGTAAATCCCAAAACTCCCCAAAAAACCCCCCTCCTCCATCTCCCACCCCCCCTCCCCCTCCCCAGAAACCCCCTCAGTCCCCCCACCCGCCCCATACCCCGTTTCACAAACAAACACATCAACCTCCTTTCCCCCCCAAAACCCCAACCCCCCAACACTTTTCCTGCCACCTCCCCTCAACCATGTTTCCTAAGCTAAATTTTAAAAACCCTCCCCCCCAACCCTCTGGGGAAAAAAATGGTATAAAAAAATGGAAAATAAACAAAGGGAAGGACCCTTAGTGACCCCCTTTTAGGGTTATCACGGTAGACTTTTGGATAATGCCACTGGGAAACTTGTGGGACAATTTATACTGTTATGTGTTTATTTTTCCAACCCTCAGCCCATCGAGGGAAACCCCCCCACATCCCAAAGTCTACCGATCAGACATTCCCCCATCCCCCTTTTGATGAAAGAAAAGATCCCCCCCTCCAACCAACCTATAATGCTAGTTACCCCCCCCAAGTTCCCCCTTGGCCCTCCCACTGCCCCCATATAAAATACCAAAAACGACTACCCAAGATCCACCCATATCTCTCAGCCAACTACCCCCAAATCCATTCCCCCCCCAACAAAATTTTGCCCAAAATTCGATTTTTTAAATTCTCATCCCGTGCTGCCCCCTGGGGGCCCCCTAAATTCCTCCCTCCATTTCCCCCCAAAGACGGGTATCACAACCACCATATCATTTCCTCCCCCCTTCCTGTTCCCCCAATCCTTCACAATCATCCTGTGGGATCCCAAAACCGCAAAATATCTGGGAAAGGGACACCCTTTGCCACAAACCCATAAACCAAAATTCCCCTTTTATTTACCTGAAAACCCAGTACCCCTGAAACACCATCTTACCCACCAAACCCCTCCCCCCCAAACCCCCTGTTTTCTCTTTTCCCATAAAGATTTTCTACACTTATATGTTTAGTCCAATGTGTACCCAAAAGCCCCCTAAATTGATGTTTATTTAATCACATATTTATTTTTGCCTTCCGCTATATTTAAAATAGTTTAAATTTTCCCAAAATTCCAAAGATTTAAAATCGCATTCACATTGGGCATAAATTACCATGTTCCCCGATTACTTTCTTTAATCCACCCCCATGCCCCGCTCCCCCCATCCTACACCTACTCTTCTTTAAATCACAAGGGGCCCCCATCAATTTTTCAACACCCAATTTATAAAAATTTATTCACTATACCATCCTAAATTTCCCCTCATTCCATTCAACCCCCACCTCCTTTTATCTCTCCCCCCAGACACACCCTCCTTGTCCCCTAACCCCTAAGCCCCCCTCCAATATCACCCACCCCGCCCCCACCGATACTTCATGAACCACACCCAAAATCCCCTCGCCTCATGTCCAAAAGTTGACCCCCATTGAAAACCCTTTCCCAAAACCTCCCCCATCCAAGAAGTCTATCTCAACCTTCTGCCCCCCAATCCCCCTTTCCGAAAGGTCAACCCAAAAACTTTTTCCCCCCTGCACCTCAAAATCTCATTTTAAATCAGTCTTTCTTTTTAAACCCTAACCATCCTCCCTGCCCCCCCCCGCTCCCCTTCAACAACCCCCCAAAATACTTTTTTGACCATCCTCCAGCCACCTCCTTCCCCCCCTGAAATTTTCCTTCTTTTTCCCCCCCACATTCCACCAAAAATCCTCCCCACTTGCTCCCCCCAAAAACCCCCCCACCTAAAATCATCCCCCACCCCTGACAAAATCCCCATTCAGCCCCAAAACCCTGATCCCCAATCACCCCTTCCCCCCTTGCCAACACCCCCGATCCAGACCCCTCGTCCCACCCTCCTACGAACCCCCCGTCACATTAACTTCCAAACGTTGGAATCCCCTTTCCCAAATAATCCAAAACCCCCCCCCCAAAAAGTCCCTGAAACCCCCTCCCAAAACCCCCAAGCCCCCCAAATCCAAACCCGATCCCCCAGGCACCACACCCTTTTTTTTAATCCCAAAAACCTCCCCCTATTGTGCCCGCAAATCTAAGTACCTGTTCCAAAAACTTTTTCCCCTTGAGAAGCTTCCGGGCAAAAACCCCCAAACAAAACCCTTTCCCCCCCAACCCTCCCCCTTTCCACCCTGCCCTCCACTTCCCCCCACGCTTTTGAACAAAAGGGGGGACGGGTTGCCCTGCCACCCCCCTTTTATTCCCCAAACCTCAACCCTATCCCCTTCAAACATAATTCCCTCCCATCTTTGTTGTGCTCCCGGGGAAAACCCCCCCCTTTTTCCCCTCCGTCTCAAAGTTCCCTCCACTGTCTTTACTCAGTCAACCCATTAACATTAAAGTTAGAAAAGGAATATAAATGGTGGTTTTCCTTTATTCTGCACTGACTGCGACATTATCCTACCACCACCCCCTTTGCCCACCTTTGCGCCCCTGCATCCCTTCCCTCATCTCTGCCAAAACCCTCCCTGTCTGTCCCCCTTTACTTCCACCAAAAGGGTTTTTTTTGGCCCTCTGCCCTGTCAAGATATCATCACCCTCCCTGCCCGATCCCACGCCCGCCCCCCCCCTCCCCATGTCCCCCCCTTCACCTGATGCACCTCCACATTGACACTACGCACCAATGCTGCATTTCCGGACTTGCTGCCCAAAACCCCCCAAATCGGCCTCCCCCAAATCTACCCCATCCCCAACATTGAACACCTGTAATGGATCTCCAATAATCCTAAGTTTTCCACCCAGGCTTTGCCTTCCCCCATCAGGGATTTTCAACTTCCTTTCATTTTTCTCTCCAAAGTTGGCTCATGGGTGGCACGGCACCCCCCAACCCCTTTATTTTCCTAGCCCTGGCTTGCAGTGTCCTCAACCTTCCTCATGCTTTCCCTGCGGTTCTGTCGGGGGTGTGCATTCGCGGGTTTTTTGAGCACCCCCCGGGAAAAACCGCTGCTACATGACTTCCCACATATCCTGCCGCCCCCCGTCCCGAGGGGGAAAAAGGCCCCCGGAAATCCGGGGGCCTACCCCAAATTTCCCGCCTTGCCCGATTCTGTCCATCTGCAAAGACGTCCCTGTCCATTTATCCACTTGAACAGCACATTCTTGACCTTTACCCAAGGTGGTGCCCACACATCCATTAATTGCCCTGCAACGCGCATTACCGGGATACGTTATCCGATGTTTCTCCACCAATATCTCCAAAATGCTGCGCCGTCAAAAACCACAAAGATCCTGTTCATCCATTTAGGGGCCACAAACCCCATATCAATGTTTATACATCTCCGGGGTATTTGAGCCGCCACAGCAGGTTGAATTACTCCTGTAACCATGTCATGCAGCGGGTTAGGGCATCTGCCGGCCTGACAGTGAAAAAAGAAATTTCGCCTTTCCCCCAGGGGCCGAGACCCAGAATAAAACCCCCCCTCTCACGAGGCTTTTGGGAACAATTACACCTGTTTCCTTTCAAAATGGACCCTTTTAACCCGCACATTCATTACAAAAACGATTCACCGTTTTTTAAATGGGAAAAGGGCAACGTCTGCCAAATTTGTTTTCTCTTTATTTTTTTCACCCGTGGGGAAGGGTTTAACTTCTTTTGGGAATGGGGGGGAATGGAGAGGACCGCAGAAACCCAAACCGGAAGCATTCTGAAGGATATCTAATGGTAAAACAACTTGGGAGCATGTAGACCCAGACTACGTAGTCCGACCAGTAGACTATGGATGTTTGCAGTGGGCCCCAAAGGGGATCTTCATTGACAAAGGGCTTTTCCTTTTAAATAAACAAGTGGGGGTTTTTTCCCCACTTTCCCCACTTTATTTGTTATTAACTGGAGAAGGGGAGGAAAATAATATTAGGGTGGCTCTTCCACTTTAAACACTGAAATATTTTTTTTTGCATTTTTTCCCAAGAAAATTTTTAAACCCCCGGTTGCGCCGGCAGAGGGTAAACCCCACATCAACCGGCCCTCCCTTTAAGAGGTGATAGGTTGATAAAAGTTTATTAAAAACTCCTTCCATCTACGTTTTTTCAACTAATGTTTTAACTTCCAGACATCTAGGTTTTAAAATTTTCTTGTTATTGAGTTATTTTTCAGATCAACTCTGACTATACTTCTTATTTCCAAACCATAAAAGAATGATTTTTCTTCCTTAGAAATAATAATAATAATAATAATAATAAAAATAAAAATAATAATAAAAATAATAAAAATAATAATAGGAAAATAAAAATTTTAAATAATATTTTTAATTTTTTAATAATAAAAATTTTTTTTAAAAAATAATAATAATAATAATAATAATAAATAAATAATAATAAAAATGAATTTAAATAAATAATGATATTTTAAAATATAATTTTTTTTATAATAATAATAAAAATAATAATAATTTTGTTGTTGTTGTTGTTTTTTTTTCTGCAAGCCCTTACTAAAAATACAAGGCATCCATATCACCCAACAATCACTTATGCTTCGTCGTTTTTCCGCAATTATGGTCATCGTTATTTTTAGAAGATTTGGGGCTGGTCAAGTCCCCCACAACATAAATTGACAATTATCAAAAATCTATTTTTCCACACCCAGTCCCTGGGACAGAGGAAGTTCATATTCTGTTAAAATTTGATTATTGTTTTTTTAAATTATTTATTATTATTATTTTTAAATGTGTAGAAATTATTTGGGAAGAAGTGTAGTGTTTCCTGAAGTGTAGTAGTTGTGGAAATTACTAATAGTAGTAGAACAGAAAGTAGAAAAAAGAATAAAAAGAAGCCCCGAAAGAAAGTGGGACCATTTCTTTAATAAGATCCATCAGTTTGAAGCCATTCAGAAGACGCATTCATGAGTTATCGCGGGGGTTTAAAAAAGGTTGGATTAGCAATTACCAGGCCCAGTAACATTTCGAACATTCCTCTTGGTACAATCACCAGTGATAAAGGGCGGAAGTTTTCGCACGAAAAACCCCCCAATTTTTACTTTATATAACTTAAAATTTGGGCAACCTTAAAAAAGGAAAAAAAGAAGAATAAAAACATGATGTTTAAATTTGATGGTAAACCTTTTTAAATTTTATCTCGGGGAAGTCTTGGGGACAAAAATAAAAAATTATTATTTATTGTTAGAACATTTTTAAAAATTTTGGCTGTGAAAAAATTTGGAGGAGACTTCCGGGTTAAACTTACGGGAATTTAAATTTTAATTAAAAAAGGGTTGACCTAAATTGGTAAATATATTTTCCTGTGTTATTTTCTTAATTGTCCTTTAAAAATTTGGGCCTTTTTAACGTGTTCGCTCGAGTCTCTTTTTAAAACACCAAAATTTATTGTGTTTTTTTTTCGACAAATAATCTTTAATGAATTGAAAAATTCCCCGAGGCAGAAAAATAAATAAACTGATTTTAAAAAGGGGTTTTTGGGAAGGGGAAGGGGCCGTTCATTTTTTGGCAAATTTCCAAAAAACCCTTCATCAATTTAAATCAGTATTCTTCTCTTGATGCTCCAAGGGCACCACGAAGCACGTTTTGAGGGCGGGGTCTTAACTTTGATTAATCTAATAATCGGCGGAAAGTGAAAAGGAAAAGTGAAGGTATTAGAAAAAGGGTTATTCACCCCCGGTGTCGGGGGGGTTCCTGAGGCCGAGGTGTCGACTCTGGGGGTTTTGGGCCTTTTTGGACCCCAAAGGGCACTTCTAAAACCCCTTTGGGAGTTGAGGTGGCCTTAACCATCACTGAACGGCAGTTGTCGGGTGGGGCTACTTAATAAAACGAAAAATTTGGGGGCCCGGCCCGGGAAACGTGGGGCCTTTAAGTGTGGCGAAAATTTTTTTTTTCTGTGCCCACTAAAGAAAAGAAAATAAAGTAAAAATCAGTGTGTGACCAGTAAAAGGGAAAAAGTAAAGGGAAATTTTTATTATAAGAAGTTGGGGCCGAACATCACAACTAGCTGGAAAACCCCAATTTTTCACGTATTTCATATGCCTTTTTTTCAAGTCAGAAGTTTTTTTGGTCCCCGCCAGTTGATTTGTGAATTTTCCCAAATTCCCTTGTTTAAAAAGAAAAATTTAAAAAATTATAAATAACGAATGGTTAACTCAAATTAACTCTAAATGAAACATTTGTATGTTTCCCACTTGTATACTTCTTGAGAGAAATTTTAAGGGGTAATTAAGTTTGGGTCCAGGGCTAGAGGGAAACCCAAAACCCCCATTTGGTGGTAATTTTATTTTAATTTAAAATTTTGGGAAAAATTAAAAAAATTAAAAAAAATGGGTGGAGTTCAATCCAAAGGGGGCCCCCCAAAAAAAAATCCTTTTCAAAATTTTATCCCAAAAATTCAGGATAATTAAAAAACCAAAAAAAAACCCGCGAAAAATTCGGGGAAATCTTGATCCAGGAGATGGGGACCATAAAAAAAATAACCCCTTTGGAAAAAAACTGGCAAAAAATCATTGGGCCCTGGGAGTGGGGTGGTCAGGGGGTGGAGGGTGGGGGGGCGCCGCGAAAAAAAAGGGGTCCCAAAAAGGGGCAACATCCTTTTATACCGGCTGATTTTTCCCCACTGGATAAGCATAAGGGATAAATTTGTAGGGGGTTTGGGGCAGGGGTAAGTCAGGGGGGCACTGTAGCCACCCACACAAACTGCAAACAAACACACCCTAATAAAATTTTTCCCCCCCACTACTTTTCACATTCTCTTAAACCCCCACTCATGGGTTCCACACAAGAACCCCCACACACATTCCCCAAAAACAACCCCCCCACACACATTCCCTCACCCCCCCCCACCTCCCCCCTCACTTCCTCCCCTCCCCCACTCCCTCCCCCCCTCTGCGTCCCCCGCTCTCACCCCCCTTTCTTTCCTCCCTTTTCTTCCCCCCCCCCTCTTTCCCCCCCGTCTTCCCCCCCTCTGCCTCTTCCCCTTTTTTTCCCTGTTACTTCCCCCCCACCCCCCT
>WNWK01048318.1:0-13602 GCA_009830355.1 Cherax destructor
GGACACTCCCTAAACTACCTAAAATCATACCTTAGCAACAGAAACCAATATGTGTACACAAATGGAGCTAGCTCCACCGCGCAAACTATTACCGTATGTGTCCCACAGGGAAGTGTTCTTGGCCCACTACTCTTTCTCATTTACATTAACGACCTACCAAATGCATCTCAACTACTCAAACCCATACTTTTTGCAGATGACACTACATACGTTATCTCTCACCCAAGTCCAGACACACTAGGTAACGCTGCAAATACTGAATTGCAGAAAATATCTACCTGGATGATGACCAACAAACTTAATCTCAATATTGATAAAACCTATTTTATCCAGTTTGGGAGCAGAGCTACAAACGCACCACTTAACATAACAATAAACGGGTCCCCTATCGCAAAACTCACAGAGGGAAAATTCTTAGGAATCCATCTTGACAGTGGCCTCAAATTTCAGACACATATACAACAAATCTCCAAGAAAGTCTCAAAGACCGTGGGAATACTATTCAAGATACGGTACTATGTTCCACAACCAGCTCTCCTTACCCTATATCACTCACTCATTTACCCCTACCTCACCTATGGAATCTGCGCATGGGGCTCTACATCAATAACTCATCTCAGACCACTAATAACTCAACAAAAGACAGCAGTTAGAATAAATTCTCACTCCAGGCAACATACTCCACCAATATTCAAAAACCTAAACTTACTCACCATACAAGACATCCATACTTTTTACTGTGCCTATTACATACATAGAACACACTATACAAATATTAACCCACCACTCAAACTTCTCCTTACTAATTTTAACAGGACACATGACCATAACACTAGACACAGATCACTCCTCGATGTTCCCCGTGTCCACCTAACACTATGTAAAAACTCAATGCATATAAAAGGCACGAAAATTTGGAATTCATTACCTTTCATTGCCAAAGAAACCCTACCTGTACCCCAATTCAAAACGATGCTAAAAAAACACCTTCTCACCCAAAGCTAATTGCTCCATATCAAACATTCCCAGCAAAGTAGAATAATCACTTAACGTAAAACCTGACTAATCAATTCAATGTAATGTATGAGTGAACGAATGAATGTAAAACCTGTTATGAATAATACATACTTAGCTAGTTATTCCCACAACACTTACATTATAATGACCACATAAACTAACTGCAATGCAATTAATTGTTTTAAATTGTTATCTCACTCAATTAGTTGCATTGCTAAAATAAATTGCTACAATTAATTGATATGTTCAACTTATATTCAAACTTTATAACTTAGATATGCAACTTTACTTATTTTATAAATTATCAACCATAACTTTTTATTATTTTATTATTATTATTGCTTTAATTTGTTTAATCTGATTTAATTAATTTTATAATGAAGACAAAAGTACAAAACTGTTTAAAAAATGTCATGTCTAAACTATGTTCAAATTTCATTGCTTAAATACTCACCTTTACTCATTGTATACTATCTACAAAAATTCTTACAATTTAGTTTAAAGTTAATTTTAAGTCTGCCCAAAATGCCCTGCATACTAGGGGCTTTTGGCATGTACACCTCATGTAATCTCAATAACCAAATGTAATTCTTTGTATCATGTCCAAATAAAAATATTATTATTATTATTATTATTATTATTATTATTATTATTATTATTATTATTATCTGTACATATGGTCTCTGTCTGTCCCTGTGTCCCTTCCCCACCCTCAACCAATCTAAAAAAAGGGTCCTGCAGAATAGCAAATAATATCTGTGATAGTGGTCAACCTTGCCTAATACCCTTTACCATATTCACAGCCCACCCCAATTTACCATTTACCTGAATCCTAAAAACTGCCTTTTCGTACAATTGCCTCACCCATCCTACTACCTCCTCTCCAAAACCCATGCACCTCATAATTTCCATTAAAACCCTCCTATTAACCCTATCGTACACAGTGGCCCAATCTAACCCCAGCACCCCACCCTCCTGACATTTCTATAAACCCCTTGATTCTCCTATGTCCCCTACGCATGCTCCTTCCCGGGATACCATATTGCCCTTCATGTGACCAAGATCCCACTCCCCTTTTTAACCTATTGTCCAGTATTTTTGCGTAAATCTTGTAATCCGTACTCATTAAAACGATCACTCTAAAATCTTTAAAGCTTCTTGCATCATCCTTCTTCATTACTAACACTACCACTCCAGTACGAACTAAATCCTCTATAACCCCCCCTTCATATCATTAAAGACCTTAACCAGCACCTCTCTCAACACGTCCCAAAACCTAACATACAATTCCCCAGGAAGACCATCCAACCCCGGCGTTTTCCCCATCCTCAAAACTTTAACTGCATTCCACACTTCCTCAGTTATGTCACCTTCTAGCTCCTTCCTCTCCTCGCTGCTCACTCTCTCATCAATACTTCCCAAGAACCCCTTTTCATCCCGTGACACCTCCGCCTCCTCCTCAAATTTTTTTGCAAACCATACTTCCCCATACCTGCCTATTGCCTCAGTTGTGTTTAAGACAAGCCCCTCCTCCAAACCCCCCATCTTATCATCTATTTCAATTGCACCTATCGTCATCACCTCCCTCCTTCTCCTAAAGTTTCTCAAAACCACCTCCGACACCCTGTCTCCCCATAGGACCTCATCCATGCCACTCCTCAACCGTAATGCTTGAAATCTATCGTTTTGTATGTCCCTCAATGCCATTCGCACCCTTTCCCTTTCCACGTCGTGAAACCCCCCATCCCCATTCCTCTACTGCCCTTCAATAAACCCTCCAAATACCTCTGGTACCCGTACCTGTATCTGGCATCCTCTCTACTAACATTCACGAAAAAATCCTTTATTGCAGGCTTTTCCCTATCATTCCACCACTTTGCCATCCCTCCCACTCCCTACCCCCCTTCCACAACCCTCCCCACCACTCCCCAAAATCCACCTCCCTACCTAACCTGCCCAAAATACTAACATTCAACTTCCAGTAACTTTCATACACCCTCACCGCTCCCTCCCATCCTAATTGTGCAATCAGTCCCTTGTGATCCGAAAAACCAGCATCCATACACTCCACCTTCTCCACCTCAACTACCTTTAACACATAAATCCTATCCAACCTTGCTTCATGTGCACCTCTACTATATGTATATTATACAAATTCGCTTCCACATCCTACCACATCCACTACTCCTACCGCGCACAACACCTCCCTTAATATCTTCAAAATTGTCACTGTACCTCTAAGCTCTACGTTCCTCACCCTTATGACACTATTCCAGTCGCCCTCCAGAATGGCTACTTGAGGTAAACCCCGGAAGGCATAAATCAATTCAGACATAACAAAATCAGACTTCTCTTTTAAGCAGGCTCCAGCTGGCATGTAAACCCCAATAAAACTAACTTGGACAGTTCCCCACCTCCCATCCACCTGTACCACCCTTCCCCTCACCCCACCTCCCATGAATCTAACTTGAAGGGACAACCCTCCCTAATACCCACTCCCCCCCCTTTCAAACAGGAAGTCCGACCCACAAATAACTTAGAACCCTTCAATACCAAGTCCTCTCCACCCCTAAAATTGTGTTCTTGAAAAAAACCCACGTCTATCCTATGTCTACTTAGCATCACCTCAACCCATTTTCTCTTGACCTCCTGTCGGAGGCCATTCATGTTCATTGTAAGACACCTGAAACTAAAGGCATCGGTTTCCCTTTCCTCTTTGGCTGCGTTCCCTCATTCTTTCCATTCCTCACTGCTTAAATGCCACTCCTCTTCCTAACTCCAGTTGCAGGTTGCACACTGCAACTATTGCGGTCCTAAACCCCTCCCACCTTACCCCTCACTACTTCAGTCCACGCCATTTTCCCCAGGCGTTGTCCCGGCGTAATGATGTCATTTTCCGCTTCTTCCCCAGATCTTTTTCTGGAATCACCTTTGTCCATGTCTAGGTCAACCTCCTCACCAGGTCGATGTACATCCACTTCAACCTGCACCTCCCGTGCATCCTCACACCCACTCCTGGAGCCATCTACTGACCTTGGCGTTCCATCCTTCTGTTTGTCTACAATGTCACTATTTACAAAATCCAACACCTCACCTCCTATTAGATCACCCAGATCCTTCAAAATCTCCTCCTCCATACTGTCTCCCTTATCACTCTCACTCTCCTTCGTATTGCTGTCCTCAGAAATCCCTTCCACTGTGTCCTGCATCCTCCGGTAATTCCTTTCCTCATCCTCGTCAACCTCTGCACTCCAACGGGAGGACACCTTTCCTGCTTCCTTCACCCTATGGTCCTCATCATCTGTGCCATCCGTTCTCCGCTGCCCATCACCTATGCATGTCGCTCGTTCCTCACCACCTCGTCTCCCAACATCTCACCTTCTCACACAATCAGACGCAAAATATCCTGGCTGGCCACACAGTCTGGTAATGCACATATACCTGCATACGAAAACATTCCATCAGTACATACGAAGGTATTGGCCTCCGTAAGCTCATTTTAAGGGAATAAGTACCCTCCAATAGCCCAGCATAAGGCCCCTGCGCACGTCTTCCCAAGTTTACTGCGTGTATAACGCCATAATCCTTAAAAGCATCTCGAATATCCATCTCGAATATCCTCTGGATACATTTTGAAGGGGCACATTATGTACCTTAACCCACCTGTAGGTAGCAGACACATCCCTCAGGCAAACCTCCACACCCATGTTGACAACCATCTTTCTTTCGTGGTACTCGTCCACCACTCGCTGATACGCCTCAGTACTGGCGAATTTGACGAATATCCTCCTGCTCCCATTCAATGATACGCCATAGAGATCTTCATAAGATACTCCATATGTGTACCGTATAATGGCCGTTAAGAGCACGTCTTCATTAGTCGGTAGAACCGCTCCCTGCACCAAATCAACACAGTGTTCACTCGTCGCCGGTACGTTGCAGCCATCTTGGCTGAAAATGAAGTTTCCCAAAGCTACCACTAGGGAGGAGCCCACACGTCCGCTCACCACCAGAGCTGGACGCGGAATCTCTTTTTGTCAGTGCTCACCCCAAATAAACTTATACTTACAGTAGGACTTGTAAGCAAAGTTAATTGATGGACTTCACGAGAAATATTTGGTTAATACCTTGTCATGCTGAGTTATTTTGTAATAGGCACAATAATCTTACAATTTAATTGCTTCTACTTTTATTATGACAGGAGACAATTCACCTAATTCAATAACTCAACCCTAGGAAAGTCACTTTTGCTTGCCTAATCACAAAGATAAAAAATTAATGAAAAGAAGCATAAATAACCAGGACAAATAAAACACACTTTAAAGCAAGAAATACGGGAATAATTGGATAGTCACACGTCAGAACTAATAAACACAGAGGATTCACATAGGAGGATAATCCAGCAGAGGGAGGGAGGGTTAAGGATGGTGATAACAAGCTATCAGTTACTGAAAGTTGAGAGGCTACAAGTAATAAATAGCTGGTGTACTAGACCAGTTGACTTCGACCACTCTCGGCAAACCCTGAATTAAGCTGTGACGGAGCTGTACCCCACAACGATGAGAACATCAGAAAGTTGAAGCTTAGTTGAAAACTGTTTCTCCACTTAGTAAACCTAAGTAATTGATCCCACTGCACATAAGACAGTCCCAACTGTGTATGACAACACCCGTACATCTGGGTTAACTCTCTAATTGTAACTGATTCTCTCTCATCCATAAATGCTCTCAACTCATCAAGTATAACTTGTAGCATGCTCGTGTCAGAAGCCAGGCACAGGTATGGTAGGATTCTAGATAGTAGAATCAGAGTGCACATGCTGTGGATTCCATCTCACATTAGTCTTCAGATGCATGATAGAACTGATAAATTGGCTAAGTTTTATGCTTTCAAAGAGGGAATAGATTACAATCTTGGCTTGTCAGTTAGCAGTTTGAGAACAATAATACGAAAAGAACTTCAACTGAATTTTATTGACTTAAGACTCAGGGAGTTTGACACCAGTCAGTCCATCTATCATCATTCTATCATGCAGGAGGAGCCACATGTCTATGGTGCATCCAACAAAATAAGCAGACTCTTGGATGTCACTACCGCCCGCCTCCGGCTGGGTTACAAGTATCTTTGGCAGGTTAAATCACCACCACCAGATGTAGACCAAACGAGATGTAAACTTTGCCAGTTGGATTATTGTCACACCCTGCGTCATTATGTACTGGAGTGCGATAAAATTAATGAATTCAGAGACTACTCATTCAGAAATGTTCAAGATATGTCAAATTATTTTATCCACAGTGGTATATTACAGACCATTCTGGAAAAATACCCTGACTTTGCTCCCTGTAAATAAAGCATTGACACGTGTGTGTGTGTGTGTGTGTGTGTGTATGTATATGTGTGTATGTGTATGTGTGTATGTATATATATGTATGTGTGTGTATATATGTATGTGTGTATGTGTGTGTGTGACCCAACAATTAAAATTTGCACCAATAACTCATTACAGTTGTGGCTGGGTGTAGACTAATAGATTGCTCATTGCTTTATAATTTGTTCATGAGTGCAACCATGTACAGACGTAAGTAAATTTACTTACATGATTCATTACCTTGTAACTAGTGAATTAATTACCATTGTACCTTGTTCAGCTATCAAAACTTTGGGGCCCAGTCTCTGGACCCTGTATAAACCTCTGTAATCTGCAAATACCTTTGTAACTTGTCATGATTGTGACCATCTGAGTTCATTACCTTTGTAACTTGCTCAGCTATCAAACTTTGAGGTCCAGTCCCTGGACCCATTATGTACCTCTGTAATCTTTTGACTACCGCCCACAGGATGGGTATGGGGTGCATAATAAAGATATCAAACTAACGTACATCTGGGGGATCAGACAGACCTATGGGCCGGGGAAGAAGAAATGACATTAGAATATATTACACGCTTGACATATAAACTGCATGAAGCCAAATCAAGTGGGTGGTGAGTTAGCAGCAATATTATATTAGGAATAACAATTATGTAACTTTTGATAAGACACAAAACTAAGAGCAACAAGTTCTGACACAACAGATTATTAATAAGGAATTGCTGAATGATTAATCCTAATAAAAATAAAATCCCTAGAAGCCAGAAGACTGATACCAAGGAACATACGTGGAAGGAAGTACACAGGAAAAGAAAGGAAGACAAGAGAAATTAAGCAGAAATATGAAGGAAGCAAACTCTACACACCTGTCTCAGACCTCCAGTTGGCAGGCGAGGAGTGTAAGAGGGAGTCTGGGAAATATTATTACAATAAAGTTACGTACTAAACTCGAAAAGATTATACAGCTCGCCAGGGTAGGAATGTGAGAGGTGTAGGATTAAGAGGCATGGGTGTGCGAGGGAGGGGAGTTATTGAAGGCAGGATGTGCAACCATTTCAACTTAAACAGGGTCCGAACAGTGTTTGCTATTCACCTCCTACACCTTCCTCCAGACTGTGCACTTAGAAGTAGAGGTAGTGACAATGGACGCCACGACGGGAAACTGTTCCTGCCGGTTTAAAAGGCACGACACGGATCATAGTTCTGAAACGATAGCGGACCCATGTAGCATGTTTAAAACGTACACCACGAGCAGAAATGTGCCCACAAGGAAACACATTTGCGATTATGTCTATTCAAGTTTCATAGTTTGCAAATGAAGCTGCAGGAAAAACAGAATGGGTAAAAAAATTCAACAATTCGTCAGAAGATGATGGAGCAGGAGGAGCAGCAGGAGAAAAGAGATGGGTTACATAAGTCATCGAATCCAGTAGCTCAAACCGCTAACGGAATTAGGAAGGTTTGTCTTGGATAAGATTGAGAAGTACGGAGAAGAGGAAAATGATCTCTGTCTTCAAGATCAGGTTCAACAACCAGTCAACCTCAAACTCTGTTGAAGAAGGGCACATAAGGTGATTTATACTGGAAAGAGTCTGAGTGCGAGGAACTTCTATATGTGTAGGAATATCCGTTTTAAAGACACAGGGAGGAAGAGAATATAAACAACACAGTGTGACCCTCCCTAGAACAGATAAACATTAAAAAAAAACAGAGATAGGACAGAAATCAGAAATTGGAAATCAGAGATAGATAATTGGCGATAAGAGAAATGATACAAAGAACTAACCATGTGCCACTTGTCTGAACAGACAGGTGCAACAATATTATGAAGTGGGGTACAAACTACAAGCCGGAAAAATTAAATACCATTGAGGACAAGGACGTTTTTTTTTTTAAGTCTCGTCGAGAAAAAGATCGAGGGATTATAATGAAACAACCAGAGATAAGAATTCCAACAGTGGGACGCAATTTCGGTTATTAACAGATATATGGAAATAAGTGGTATAAAATACCGACACAATGTTTGTAATAATAATAGTTTATTTGGACATGATACTCGATAAAGCCCACTGCGTGGGCGAAACGTTGTCAATAAAGGATCACATTATACTGCTTATGTGTTTATTTTTCCATTAACAGATATATACTAGGGGGAAAAGTGGGCGAGCAACATTTGGAGCTCCACTCGATTTTTCCTGCATCCTCTGATATTTCACTATAATAAACCCATTATCTCTAAAGGTAAGACTACGACATAAGAAAACAATCGGTGGCTATGTGCCAGGATGAGTAGTAAAGTCATTATGAGGGCAGCTGTAAATGAGGCATAAATGATTTGTGGGTAAATATAGAAGGAAGATATAGAGTAGGAGCAAGTGTAGGTGGTAGTGAAGGATGAGAATGAATAGATAATAGGGGCGGGTCGACGTCCATTGCAGACTTTGTCTCCTGTAGAAGCCGTTATTGTCTCAATAGTGAAAACAAGGAAGCATCAGGTAGCGTAATGCAAGACGTGGAGAAGGCAAAGACGGCAGTAGAGTTCCAAGATGAAGAAATCTGTGTGAAACGGAACGTACCTCAGAATATGGAATTAGATGGATTTCCACGTCTGTCACAGACGCAGGAGGAGAAGGGCACTACACACAGGTAGTGAAAGGGTGTAAAAGGGAACCTGTGGGCGCTGAGCAGCTCTAGCGAGTAGAAGGACCGTGGAGGTCTTCCTTGGTGACGGAGTTGAGTCACTGCATAGCATAAGAGAAGCTCTCCTTTTCTCTGAGGCAGCATATTTCGAAGTCTCGTAAGAAAAAGCTGAACAACGAAGAAAATATGCAACAAAACCATCCACAGTTATCATATCAAAAGCATTATCATATGTCATCATATCAAAAACAATATACTCAGATCACAACATAATAGAGGGCCAGACATGCATGCGGGGAGCCCCAGATTAACAAAATGTGATCAGCCGTGAGGGAGCTTTCTCCAAATTCAACTTCAATAACAAAAACATAAGGTGGGACCAAGTAAACCAAGTCCTAAATGATATAAACTGGGAAGATTGCCTAAGCATCACGGATCCTAACCTATGTCTAGAACAAATTAACTTAAGGAAAAGGAGGAGAAGATGCAAACTAGAAAGAGAGAGGCGCTTCCTATACAGGCAAAGGCAAAGAATAACGAAGCGGCTACAGATGGCCAATATATCTGAAATACGTAGGGAGACACTAGTCAGAGAAATAGCAAACATCGAATTAAAACTAAAGAAATCTTACAGGAATCGAGAGACGCGGGAAGAACTAAAAGCCATAAGTGAAATTGAAAGAAACCCAAAGCATTTCTTTTCCTATGCAAAATCAAAGTCGAGAACAACAACCAGTATTGGGCCCCTACTTAAACGGGATGGGTCCTACACAGATGACAGCAAGGAAATGAGTGAGTTACTTAAGTCCAAGTATGACTCAGTTTTTAGCGAGCCACTAACCAGACTAAAAATCGAAAACCTAAATGATTTTTTTATGAGAGTGCCACAGAACTTGACAGACGCATGCCTTTCTGACATCACCACGACACCAAATGACTTCGAAAAGGCAATAAATGACATGCCCATGCACTCCGCTCCAGGCCCAGACTCATAGAACTCTGTGTTCATCAAGAACTGCAAGAAGCCCCTATCACATGCTTTTAACATCCTATGGAGAGGGAGCATGGACACTGGGATCGTCCCGCAGCTACTAAAAACAACAGACATAGCCCCGCTTCACAAAGGGGGCAGTAAAGCAATAGCAAAGAACTACAGACCAATTGCGCTAACGTCTCATATCATAAAAATCTTTGAAAGGGTTCTAAGAAGCAAGATCGCCACCCATCTTGATACCCATCAATTGCACAACCCAGGACAGCATGGGTTTAGAGCAGGCCGCTCCTGTCTGTCCCAACTACTGGACCACTACGACAAGGTCCTGGATGCTCTAGAAGATAAACAGAATGCAGATGTTATATACACAGATTTTGCAAAAGCCTTTGACAAGTGTGACCATGGTGTAATAGCACACAAAATGCGTGATAAAGGAATAACAGGAAAAGTTGGTAGATGGATTTATAATTTCCTAACATGTAGAACACAAAGAGTAGTAGTCAACAGAGTAAAGTCTGAGGCAGCTACTGTGAAAAGCTCTGTTCCACAAGGCACAGTACTTGCTCCCATCCTATTCCTCATCCTCATATCAGACATTGACAGGGATATAAGCCACAGTGCTGTGTCTTCGTTTGCAGAAAACAATATGAAGTTCAATGATGAGAAATGTCAATTACTCAGATACGGAAAACGTGAAGAAATTAAAATCTCATCGGAGTACAAAACTAATTCCAACCACACAATAGAGCGAAAAACTAATCTCAAAGACATGGGAGTGATCATGTCAGAGGATCTCACCTTCAAGGACCATAACAAAGTAGCAATTGCATCTACTCGAAAAATGACAGGATGGATAATGAGAACCTTCAAAACCAGGGATGCCAAGCCCATGTTGACACTTTACAGATTGCTTGTTCTATCTAGGCTGGAATATTGCTGCACACTAACTGCACCTTTCAAGGCGGGTGAAATTGCTGACCTTGAAAATGTGCAGAGAACCTTCACCGTGCATAAGTGCGATAAACCACTTCAACTACTGGGAACGCTTGAAGTTCCTAAACCTGTACTCTCTAGAACGCAGGCGGGAGAGATACATTATTATATACAAATGAAAAATTCTCAAGGGCTTAGCACCAAACTTGCACACAAAAATCACTCCCTACGAAAGCAAAAGACTCGGCAGGCGATGTAACATCCCCCCAATGAAGAGCAGGGGTGCCACTAGCACGTTGAGGGACAACACAATAAGTGTCAGGGGCCCAAGATTGTTCAACTGCCTCCCAGCATACATCAGGGGGATTACCAACAAACCCCTGGCTGTCTTCAAGCAGGCACTAGACAGGCACCTCAAGTCGGTACCTGATCAGCCGGGCTGTGGTTCGTACGTTGGACTGCGTGCGGCCAGCAGTAACAGCCTGGTTGATCAGCCTCTGGTCCAACAGGAGGCCTGGTCACAGACCGGGCCGCGAGGGCGTTGACCCCTGGAATTCTCTCCAGGTAGACTCCAGGTAGGTAGACACAGCAACATGTATCAACATTGCTGTCAGTCACAGCAACATTTATCAACATTGCTGTCAGACACAGCAACATTTATCAACATTGCTGTCAGACACAGCAACATTTATCAACATTGCTGTCAGTCACAGCAACATTCATCGACATTGCTGTCAGACACAGCAACATTTATCAACATTGCCTTCGACTTCCAAAAGGCAATAAATGACATGCTTATGCACTCCTCTCCAGGCCTAGACTCATGGAACTCCGTGTTCATCAAGAACTGCAAGAAGCCCCTATCACATGCTTTTAACATCCTATGGAGAGGGAGCATGGACACTGGGATCGTCCCGCAGCTACTAAAAACAACAGACATAGCCCCTCTCCATAAAGGGGGCAGTAAAGCAATAGCAAAGAACTACAAACCAATTGCGCTAACGTCCCATATCATAAAAATCTTTGAAAGGGTTCTAAGAAGCAAGATCGCCACCCATCTTGATACCCATCAATTGCACAACCCAGGACAGCATGGGTTTAGAGCAGGCCGCTCCTGTCTGTCCCAACTACTGGACCACTATGACAAGGTCCTGGATGCTCTAGAAGATAAACAGAATGCAGATGTTATATACACAGATTTTGCAAAAGCCTTTGACAAGTGTGACCATGGTGTAATAGCACACAAAATGCGTGATAAAGGAATAACAGGAAAAGTTGGTAGATGGATCTATAATTTCCTAACATGTAGAACACAAAGAGTAGTAGTCAACAGAGTAAAGTCTGAGGCAGCTACTGTGAAAAGCTCTGTTCCACAAGGCACAGTACTTGCTCCCATCCTATTCCTCATCCTCATATCAGACATTGACAGGGATATAAGCCACAGTGCTGTGTCTTCGTTTGCAGATGACAACCGAATCTGTATGACAGTGTCCACCGTTGAAGACACTGCAAGACTCCAAGCAGACATAAACCAAATCTTTAAATGGGTGGCAGAAAACAATATGAAGTTCAATGAGGAGAAATTTCAATTACTCAGATACGGAAATCGTGTAGAAATTAAAATCTCATCGGAGTACAAAACTAATTCCAACCACACAATAGAGCGAAAAACTAATGTCAAAGACCTGGGAGTGATCATGTCAGAGGATCTCACCCTCAAGGACCATAACAAAGTAGCAATTGCATCTGCTCGAAAAATGACAGGATGGATAATGAGAACCTTCAAAACCAGGGATGCCAAGCCCATGTTGACACTTTACAGATCGCTTGTTCTATCCAGGCTGGAATATTGCTGCACACTAACTGCACCTTTTAAGGGGGGTGAAATTGCTGACCTTGAAAATGTGCAGAGAACCTTCACCGCATGCATAAGTGTGATAAACCACCTCAACTACTGGGAACGCTTGAAGTTCCTAAACCTGTTCTCTCTAGAACGCAGGTGGGAGAGATACATTATTATATACACATGGAAAATTTTCGAGGGCTTAGTACCAAACTTGCACACAAAAATCACTCCCTATGAAAGCAAAAGACTCGGCAGGCGATGTAACATCCCCCCAATGAAGAGCAGGGGTGCCACTAGCACGTTGAGGGACAACACAATAAGTGTCAGGGGCTCAAGATTTTTCAACTGCCTCCCAGCATACATCAGGGGGTTTACCAACAAACCATTGGCTGTCTTCAAGCAGGCACTGGACAGGCACCTTAAGTCGGTACCTGATCAGCAGGTCTGTTTTTCACATGTTGGACTGCGTGCGGCCAGCAGTAACAGCCTGGTTGATCAGGCTCTTTTCCAACAGGAGGCCTGGTCACAGACCGGGCCGCGTGGGCGTTGACCCCTGGAATTCTCTCCAGGTAGACACAGCAACATTTATCAACATTGCTGTCAGACACAGCAACATTTATCAACATTGCTGTCAGACACAGCAACATTTATCAACATTGCTGTCAGACACAGCAACATTTATCAACGTTGCTGTCAGACACAGCAACATTTATCAACATTGCTGTCAGACACAGCAGCATTTATCAACATTGCTGTCAGACACAACAACATTTATCAACATTGCTGTCAGACACAGCAACATTT
>WNWK01048319.1:0-13601 GCA_009830355.1 Cherax destructor
ATATATATATATATATATATATATATATATATATATATATATATATATATATATATATATATATATATATATATATATATAATATATAATATATATATTATTTCAAGATAAAATACATTGTCAAAATACATTAACAAGAATACAATAGTGAGTAAAACAACATAGATGACAACTCAGAGCTACATGTCAAATACTTCGTCCAGCTCCCCGGCAGTGGGCCGCGTGCCCAGAATGCTGCAGGCATTTCCCCTCTGGATCGCAACACTGAGTCTCTGAAAGAGGAAGCTGGTCGCCCTGTGGTCCTTGGTTTCTATGATGAGTTTTCCACCCAGCTCCTTGAGAAACTTTAGAGCACACTTGCCCCATGCTCCATGGGTCTCCGACCCTATTGGGATGAAGTTATAGCAAGAGGGAAGGTCTTCATATTTGCGGGTCTTCTGGGTCTCCCTGTGGCTGGCAGCTCCACCCCCTTCGGCTAAGGAGTGTGGCAGGTAGGTGTCTGCCAATGTGGCAGCACAGGTGTAGTCCCAAGCAATCTGCTTACCATCCTTCCAGGGTAGCATGGTGGCTCCATCAGGACGCTTTTGACTTCCATCAGACCTCTGCACTTGGGGTTCCCGTTGAGCTGGGCAACGGGCTGTGGCGAGGCTTCTCTTTATGATGTCATTGACCTCCTCATGTCTAGCATACTTCCCTTCTGATGTGTGACACACTAGACCATGAAGTCCGAATTGATCAGCCGTCGCCCTGCCGCAAATACACCTATGTTCGGTGAGTATGGGGGCGGCTAGGCGAAGAGCAACACCAATCCGAATGGCCTGTGGGTCGAGTCGAGTCCCCAGAGAGGAATTGGGAACAGCTAGAAGGAAATCTCCTGAGTGTGGTGCCTTCACCGCTAGGAGACGAGCTTTGTCCTTTCCTGAAGCGTTGGTGAGCATTGTGTTGGCAATTTTTTCCATGATCGGTTTGTCCCAGTGGGACTGTTTGTGCTCTTTGGGAGGAGCTGGTCTACTGGAGGAGTCTGCCAGGATGTCCCACTGCACTGCTGCTTCAATGAACTTGGGGTCTTGAGCTCCCACCACACCTCTCAAACGTTCAGGGACAATCCTCTTGACTACTCCACAGGAGGCCAAACACGATGACAGAAATGCAGGTAAGCTACCTGCCTTGCTTTGCGCACCCTATACCTCCCAGTCGCACTGGGAGGGTTGCCTGCTCCCGTTGCTGATCCTCTAATGACAGATTCAGTGCCTTCTTGAAGGTTGATCTCAGGTGTGCGTCATACTCGTCAAGTGTTGGGTTGTCAAAAGATGGTGCGCACCTCAAGAAGTAAGTGAGTCTTGGCATAGTAAGACACCTTGTGAGGAGATACAGGGCATCATGGGCATCAAGATCACTTATTCTCTCCTCCATTCTTTTCAGGTCATTCACTTTGTCCTTGAGGACAGTGTCGATGGCCTGGTGACCCAGCGGTGCTCCCAGGAGGGTACTGTTGGATGGAGTGGTAGTAGTGACTTCTGGAAGGATTGTTTGCACCGCATTGATTATTTCCTGATTTGTTGTGATAATTTCACACTTTGAGGGATTAAGGATGAGTCCTAAGGCTTCTCCCTGTGTTTCACCGTTGTAGGTCCTCTAACAGGGACTCCCAGTACCTGCCAGAGTGCCATCATCCAGGTACCAGATGTTGAGCTCGCTGCGTAGGCTGGAAGTTAGTTCTCTTACTGCCAAACAGAAGAGAAGTGGAGCGAGTGGATCACCCTGCTGAACACCCTCAGATGAGGAATTTCATGTTCCCAAACAAAAGAGTCGAGGGTTTGCTGTAGCCAGCTGAAATGAAGGGAAAGAGACTGGGAACCGATCCGAACGGCTGGCAAGACCACATCTCTCTTCACCATATTAAAGGCATTTCTAAAGTCAAGTTTGACTACGGCCTTGTCTTCTGATAGGTCCTGATGAGGCCTTGCGCATGAGCTGCGGCTTCACTGCCTTGAGAGACCCCAAAGCCCAGTTGGTGTGGCTGGAGTAAACTGGCAGCTTCTAGGCGAATGTTTCTTACTGCTGCTTTGGCAACTAGGCGGCGAAGGGTGTTACCAACAGCAATGGGTCTGATTCCCCCATCCTTCTTCTTCAAAGCGCATAATGAGGCTCCAAAAAGAAAGGTTTAATTTCTTCTGGGATTCGCCCAGCCAGGCAGTTGTTGACAAAAGTTGTTAATTCGGTGAGGAGAATTGATGCAGATGCTCCGAGTACTGGATTTACCATCTCTTTGAGGTGTTGTGGTCGAATTCCAGTGTAACCTCCTGCAGATCCTGCTGGAAATGACACTATCGCCTTATAGACTTCTGATTCTGGCAAAATTAATTGTTCAGTGATGGGGTCTCCTTCAGGGTTGTTGTTGATGGCTATGGTGTCCCTTGTGGATGCTTGTCTCTTAGTGCTTGAGCTGTGGTCTCATCTTTGGGAGCTACAGTGTCGTCACTTGTAATTATTCTGATTGCTCCACTGTGTTGCTTCTTCGATTTTTTGCTAACCTGTGCGCAAATTTTCTCGTTTTCAGTGGAGTTTTCTTGGGTCTACCTCTGTGATTCCTGCGATGATGGGGCAGAGGACACAATTATCTGTTCTTGGGTAGTTGCGCACCGCCTTGATGACTGAAGTGGTTAGCAGTTTGCCTCGTCTTTCAGGAACTGCAAGACAAACATTGCCAAACAGGAGCAGGTTGCACCATGCTTTAATGGTGCCTCGGGCTTCTAAATTGGTGGAACCTCCATTCACCTGCTTAAGAAGGTCTGTGAATTTCCTGCTGCATATGGGCGAGCTGCTTAAGGAATGTGGGATAGGGTACTGCTAGCAGTGGATTTGAATGCCAGAAGGTTTTCGCAAGAGAGGAGGTTGCCATTGGGATTGACATCTGCCTGTGAGGCTGTGGGTTGCTCTCTGCCGGGAGCCTATGTGATCCTGCACACCCATTGTGTGCACGAATAAGACCATCTCTGTTACGTGCTCGAAACTCTCCACACACCTGACATGTGCCTCTTCTTTCATTGTTGGTTGCACCATTTCCCTGGCTTTGTGGCTGGCTGGCTGCATCATCTGCCATACCTCAAACTGTGTGGTAAGCCCGGGGGGCTGGAGGAAAAATGGCACATGACACATACCGAATGTGGTTCATGGTGGTGGTGGTTGAGCAGAGGGTCTCCCGTCCTTGAGGTGGGCAGTGGGGGAGAGGGAGGAATGGGGGATGTGTGATTAGGTAGGCCGGCCGGACGCGTCACTATAACAACACTATATGACCGACACACCGCTATATACCACACGTGCTATGCGCATACCGTGCGCATGCTAAACACATGCTATGCAGTATACACTATACACACTATACACGCGGTGAACAAACACTCCATTATCATAACATGAGCACACGGTGTTTGGCGCCTGTTTGGGGAAGGGAAGGGGGAATATATACATGTATATACAAAGTCGGGAAAATATGAAAAAATTACATTTTGGTGAAGATGCCCTGACCTAGAGACCATAATGTTGCTTTAACCATATGCCTACTTTCGTAACATATCTGGCGTTAAAATATGTCCTTAATAAACTAGAATTTAAATTTGATTATAATTCTTCATATATCTTACCTTCTAATTTAAGTGCTGGAAAATATTTCTCTCGAAAGTTTTGTATTCTGGTCTTTTTCATCTCTTGGATGAGTTTCATATTTGTACGCCTTGTGCATGGTTTTGCCTAAGCTAATATTTTTTTTTTTACGCTTATTTACATGGTAAATGCGTCATTATTACCTAATTTCTCGTCATATCATGTTTGGCAATGGAAAGTAACGTGGAATAATACGGATTACTATTATTTTTACAGGGTTACCGGTAGTCCTGTCTGTTGGCTCTCGCATGAAAATAATGAAACTTGCTCTAAGTATCATTATTTTCATGTAGCAGACTGTGTTTGTAGCTGTAGTGTAGCGAGGGTGTTTATAGGTCCAGTGAACAGAGTGGAGACAATCTGAGGACTGCTCCAGGGTAAGGTGCTCATGCACAGAGCCGCCGTGAATATCCCAAATCTCAGAATATTCGGCGGCATGTTTCTCGGAAACGGATATATAACACAAAGCGAATTACTTTTTGTTTTTTTATAAGCTGTATAAAAATTCAAGAGTACTGTTCTGTGGGCAAACGTTAAACATAAGAGAAAGGGGCATCGATGTACACTCTTAGTATAATAATAATAATAATAATAATAATAATAATAATAATAATAATAATATCTTTATTTCTACAAGTACATGTACAAGGTATACAGGCCTTAGGTGACATCAATGACATACTACTATATATAAAGTCCCTTGTTATGCAGAGCATTTCAGACAAATTACGTCAATTTTGTCCCAGGATGTAATCCATAACAGTCGACTAACACCCAGGTACCTATTTTACTGATAGGTGAACATGGAGAGCAGGTGTCTTAAGGAAACACGTCCTAATGTTTCCACTAAAGACTTCCAGGACAGCTTGCTACAAAAGTTCCTGCTTATAAATGACCAGTGGTCTGAACCTGTCGTCAGTCGTCTGGCCTCCACCAATGACCATGCAGCAATTTCAAGACTGGAAGGAATGTCCTTAACAACCACCGTATCAGTGATACAGATACCGTACAAAGTCTCACAAAATAATTAAATACTTAGAACAACATGACGGTGAGCTTACATCTATGAATCAGCTGTTACACAAGATGGAAAAATGTCTTAGATACAGGTCGAGAGCCATATAGAGTTAATATATGAGCAAAAGAAACTGGAGAAGCATTTCAGTGGCAGTATCATCATGGCAATTAACCACGTGAAGCCATCTATGATTACATTAATGGATACAGCAGTCAAAATATATGAAGATGAGTATAAAGGAAGATGAGCAGATAAAAATAATGGAAAATGTGATGATAAATATATAGGAAACAGCTGTCAAGTTCACTGTCAGCAACATCAAGTTCTTGGAAAGTGACACAGACGTTTGTTAAACAGCGATGACACTGGCAGCGTTGAATCAAACTTGAAAAATACATTTGCTGAAAATGATATAGACCTAAAAGTGGCATCAGTTAGGGAAGCTATAACACAAGCAGTAAACCCAGGGGCTCTCCTTGCTCCTCCATAACTTAGTTTTGGTAGTCAGATGCACTACAACTTTGCTTCGCTGTTTTTAAAGGACACCCACAACGAGCATGGATTTCCTGTTTTTACAATGAAGTACAGAGGTACGAGCGAAGTGCTATTGCTAGTGAGACCACTACAGCGGGATACGTCAATGAACATATCTATTACAGTGCAGATATAGACCAGAATGTAGCAACTCTTGTTGACTCGGGGACACTACACAAAATAGGCAGAACTGACCTCCCTGACGTCGTTTCACCCAAACATTGACGATCGTCAGTAGGTTCAAACATCCACTCCTGACCAGGAGTAGGTTCACACACCCGCTCCTGCCCAGGAGTGGGTTCCTGATTTTCAAAAGAGTAGTCATACGCTCTTTGGAGTAGGTTTGGGAAGTTATTCCACCTTTAAGGGGGTTTGTTAAGTCTCTAGTAGGGTTTTTTGAAAATTGTCTATTCATCCAGGACTTAGGGTGATAGTTTGTATTACCCAGAGCTTTGGTCAGTTTGGAATTATTGTCTCAAGAAAATGTATTTGATTTTTCAATTGATATTTTATACTTCTCTGCCTTTATTGAGGCAATAGTCTCATTTATTGTATTGCGAAACGTTAATGAAAAATTATTATTTGTAAAAAACTCATGTCATTGAGTATGATTATTGTACAGAAACAAGTAAAGTCATAGGTCGACTGTTTTCGAATAAAGTTTATCATGATGTTTTACAATGCAATAGAATAACTTTATTCCCCATACACTAAAAAATTATTAATTCTTTTATTTTAAAATTTTTTTCAAATTTTACTTGTTTAAAGGTCAATCTCAAAAAATTACCTAATACTATAATGATTTTTTCTAAACCCTGAAACAATCAAAACTTAATTAAATAACTTGTTACGACGGGGGAAAACAGGCTAATAAATGAGGCCCTGATCGTTGCCTTGGGTTTACTTGGGCCCCAAAAGATCGTTTTCCCGTATGTATTCTACCCTCAAGTTTCCTCTAAACAAACCAAGCAACATATGGGGAAATGCCTTGTAACTTTCAACCAACTCCCCCTCTGGGAGACACTTAAAAAACTTCGCAAACCCGAAAAAAGCAATGTTACGAGCATTGTGCTTCCCTCTGGGAGGCTTGACATGGGGGCAGGTTTCTTGGTAGTACAGAACATCACCCAATGAAAAGCAGGGGGGCCACCAGTACATTTAGAGACAACACAATAAGTGTCCGGGGCCCAAGATTTTTTCAATTCCCCCCAGCATACATAAGGGGGTTACCAATAGACCCCCGGCTGTCTTCAAAAAGGCACTGGACGGGGACCTAAAGTCAGTACCTGACCAACCCGGGGTGTGGTTCGTAAACCCGTTTGCGTGCGGTCCGGGGGGGAACAGCCTGGTCTCCCTCAGGGGGCGGGGGGGTTGACCTCGAAACCCTCTCAGTGCCCCATTTTTCCCCATCGTTCCTTTCTTCATCCCTCCACCTTTCTCCATCCCTTCCCTTTCCCCCCTTTCCTACTTTTTGGCCTTTGGGGTTTTTCCCCTCAGGTTCCAGCTCCTAAGTTGGGGTACGGGTATCGTTGTCCACCCCCTTTTTCCTTGAGGTCCTTGGTGGTGGTATAGTTTTCTGTGGAATTTGGATCATCGGGGAGGTCTCAGTTCGTCTCCAGTCTCCTGGGGGCGGCTTTTGATGTCTTTCGGGGGACGGGTGTATCTCTGGATCCCGTCGGATTCTGGTGGTAGCCAAAGGAGGTATGATTTGTGGCATTTCCGACCACCCTCTCTTTTTTCCATCGAGGTAGCTCGGTAGAAAGAGGTTGCTATCCTGGATTGCCGGTTTACTGGCTGAAAAAAAGGTATGGTACAGGTTGTGAGTCGGATACGAGTGGAAGAGACCAGTGTAGGTACAGATGCCAGATTGAATGTAAAATCTGTTCCCAAAATCAATGTTGCTCCTTTTATCTCGCCTGTGTCGGATGACCCGAGCCGACAATCAGGGCTAAAATAAAGAAACGCAAATTACACACCAATCGATAAATCACTCACATGATGGCGTACAGCCTTTAAAAGAAATGTAAACCCAAATCAGGTCAGGAAGAATTAGCAAAACAAACCTAAACAAGAGTGAAGCTCTTGTTTAAACCAAATTAACCCAAACACATTAGTGGAATGAATACTTAGATTTGATGGAAGCCGAAAGTCAAGTGACTGTGAACTGGTCGGAAAAAAATCTCCTCCACAGGGTGAAGAGGAAAGGTAGTGGAAACTTCCCACCTAACGAACAAGCATATTTTAAAAAACTACCCCAAAATTCTTCTTTACCACTCGTATCTAATGAACTTTTCCCTCATACATGATGGTTCAAATCCCTGACGGTGTAGGGTTTGCGTTGTTAAGGGGTGTTGTGCGGGACATTATTAGACTCGGCGCTTTTTTACAGCTGAACTGTAAAAATTCCATTGCAATTATTCGTTGCATCTATCCCTACCTCAACTTTGTAGTCTCAGACCCCTTTTGTGCTTTGCAAGCTTTTAAAAAAATTATTCCCTCATCCTCTAGTTCTTCTATACAGCTTTGGTTTGTTTTCAAGAAAAAAGAAATGTTACTGTTGGGCCCCTGGTCTGTTGTTTTTCCCGGAAACGACAGGCGACACTGCTGCACGGTCCATCATGACCTCCAGTTTCAAAAGAGGTATTCCCTTCTCAGACTATTTTTCCCGTAATCTTTAATATCCCCCCAACAGTTGGCAACCCTTGACCCGAAATGCTTCAAAACAAATTACATTCTATCAAACCAAGTTTAGGGTTTTTTCCATCTTATTGATGCCGAGATTGGGGGGACTACCTCTCCTGTTTCCCTCGGACACCTTCTCACTCACGGGTATCTCATTGAGCGGGGCTCTGTTCCCTCCGTCAGGGTTTCCCGTTTCTATTTTTCATATTCTATTGGACTGTCCTCTCTATCAACAATCACGGAAAATTCCCCCCGACGTCGTCATCGCTCTAAACCCGTTACCTTCCCTCCTCGCTGCGGCCCCCCCCTTTACCGACTCCCTCTTTGACGTTTTTACAATATTTTTGCCCAAACTTTAATAATACTTCCTTTAGATCCTCACAACCCTTCCCAATTCCACCTTTGTTGTCCTCCCCCTCCCATCCTCCCCGCCCTGGCCTTTATGACCATATGGGGGTTGCGCTTCTTTTATTATAATAAAAAATTTTGGGATTTTTAATTATCTAATAACCATATAATTACTTGCTTAAT
The DNA here is from genome assembly GCA_009830355.1 of Cherax destructor. Classification (NCBI taxonomy): domain Eukaryota; kingdom Metazoa; phylum Arthropoda; class Malacostraca; order Decapoda; family Parastacidae; genus Cherax; species Cherax destructor. Next base: position 8,429 of record WNWK01048319.1, read on the forward strand.
TATATTTCTTAAATATTATTTCTTTATTCTTACAATACTTCTTTGCGGGTGTAACTTTAAATAGTTTTATATTATTTAAATCACTATATCAATATACGGGTACGCATCTGTTTGTTTGTTCATTATGCATCTTCTACGAAAATGTTTTATTCAGTGACAGGATTCTCCTCTTCAATATGGAGATTGAAGGTAACGGTTGGAAAAAGATATCACCATTACACTATCTTTCTAATAAATTTCTATACATGGACGGTTTTCATTAATTGTTTCCAAAAATCTGTTAAAGTGCCTTTCCCCGAAAAATTTGTTCCCAAAAGGGAAAAAATTAAATTAGTTAGCCCTTTTTAAAATCCCAAAAATACACTTAAAAAAGCACTTAAAAAAATAAATTTAAATAATTGTTCGATTTTGGGGGATCAAATCCGGGGGGCCCTTATATCTTCTGACCAACCTAATAAAAATAGCAAAAAAATTTTTTCTCTTATTAATTTTAAACTTTCCCAAAAACATCTAATCTCATCTCTTTTCCTCCAAGGAACTGCGAAAATTAAATTTCCCCTATAGAGAGAAGTTGTGTGATAAAGGATCTTCTCATCTTACTGGTAATAAACAAAAAAATCGAAACCCCTTCAAGGGACGTTCCTTCTGGGGGGGCCTCGTATAAGGTTTATTGTGCTTCGGTTCCCTAATTGAGCCTGAATTCCTTCCCCCCTTTCCCCCCACACACAGGGCGCTGTATAATTCTTACAGGTTTGCGCTCCCCATAATAACAATGGTAAAGGGAATTCCCCAAAAACCCCCCAGGAAAGTGCAATGGGTCATTACGATTTTGAGTAACAAAAAAACATTATAGTGACTGTGGGTTTTTAATCTTAGTATTAATAAAACTGTTGGGGGTAAAAAAATGCAAACTCAAAAAGGGAAAAGTCATCAGTACGACTTTTATCTCTAATACACCTCATATAATGAAACGTAGTCATTTTCAGTGTATATTTTACTACATTCGGTTATACCATACTTCAAAATATATAATGTCGAGTCATTTTATTAAATTAAGTGAATTTTATCTTTTCTTGCAATATCTAAACAATGGGCGTCAGAGAATTAATATCAACATCTAATAACATTGACCTACAAAGAATTGTCACAGAGATAAGTTTCCCCGTGTATATTACAGTATTTTTATGCTGATTCCAAAAATATGTTCGGGTTTTTCTTCCCCCCGGGAATTTTTAAATAAACCCAGTCATTTTTTTGGGTTTTTAAAGACAAAGTCAACAACATTCAGTAAAGAAATTTTTCCCCTTTTCGTTTTAAATGAACATGGAAATTGGTAGACAGTGGCTAAAACAAAAGAGGAAAAAAGACACTAGTATCGACGTTTCACCAAACGTTTGGGGAATCAAGGACCACGTTGGTTTAAACAAAAACCAACTTTGGTAGACCTTTTAGATTTAATTCTCTGTTACCCTTTTTATTATTTCCAGCTATTTAAAGGTAAATACCCAGCTAAATTATGAAAAACCCACGTCAGTTAAACAATTTATATCGAAATTTACTATTACTTTCTTCGGGGTCAACCCCATTTAGTTACCAGGAGTTTACCTGGAGAGAGTTCCCGGGGGCAAGGCCCCCCCCCCGGGCTGTGACCAGGCCTCATAGTGGATCAGGGCCTGATGAACCGGCTTTACTGCTGGCCCACGCAGTCCCCGTACGAAACCCCAGCCTGGCTGGTCAGGTACTGACTTCAGATGCCTTCAGTGCCCCTTGTGTATGCTGGGAGGCAGTTGACAGTCTTGGGCTCCTGACACTTATTGTGCTGTCTTCAACGTGCTAGTGGCCCCCCTGTTTTTCATTTGGGGATTTTGCATTTTTCCCGGATTTTTTGCTTTCGTGGGGGTGACTCTCGTGTGCAAGTTTGGTACAGACCCCTCTAAAATTTTTCCATTGTATATAATAATTTTCTCTCCGCCTGCATTCTGGGAAATCAGGTTTGGAACTTCAAGCGTTCCCAGTAATTGAGGTTTTTTCCCAGTTATATGTGCCGTGAAGGTTCTCTGAAATTTTCAAGGTCAAAAATTTTCCCTTGCCTTGAAAGGTGCAGTTAGTGTCAACAATTTTCCCAGCCTAGATAGCCTAGATAGAGCATAGATAAAACATACCTCCCCCCTTTGATTTTGGGGGCAAACACACCCTGATCAAATGATTTATTTTCCCCTCTGGAAATTGAGATGGGGGGGACTGCATTAACAAGAGTAAGTGTCTTCTAGCTGTCGCCGTGTGTACTATGTAATCTATTTACCCCAGACTTTAATTACGTTCGTGGATATTTTTTAATTTTTTAAATTTGTAATTCACTAGGGTGATAATTTGGGTTTAATAAATGGTCCATAGTGCTGTGATCCCGGGGTTCTTTTAATAGCGTAATGTGTCGGATCCCGGCAAATATTTTTTATTTTTATTTCTCTTGATATCAACTCAATCATCAGCAAACCTCAACAGTTTCTGTCATAAGGCTCATACATATCTAAATCACAACGGTAACGATCACGACGAATCTAAGAAAAAAAAAAACTGGAAATCTTTGGCTGTCATTTGGTGACCAAGAACGATTGGGTACCATCGAATCTGATTAGTTGAGCCAAGGGAACGTGTTTTGCTATGCCCCGTGATATGGAGGAACACAGACGCGAACAAAAGCACATTGGAACCTTTATCCGATCCTTGATTCGGTGCACAGAGCAGTCCATCACGTTGAGAGATCGCCAATTCCATTTCCCCCTGAGGGCGGACTAGACCCCTTAAAGCAAACAAAACACAGGTGTGATTGGTGGAATTCGGATCTGCTACCAATCTTAGTACACACTTTATGAGACCCTGGAACAAAAGTTTTTACCCAAGATAAGTTAATAAACTTGCTAAAAAAAGAAAGCAGAATTCGGCCTCCAAACAAAAACAAACACCTGGGATAACGTTCAGTGTATCATTGGAAGAGACAAAATTTTAAATTTTGGCGATATTCTTAAGTAGATGGTCCACTCGTTTTGTCTTACAAGGAACATATAAACTTTATGCTGTTCTACCTTCCTGGAGTCTACCTGGTGGGGATGGGGGTGTTCAGAGGGCCAGCACTCCCAAGTCCGGGGCCTCTCGTGAATCAGGACATTTATCAACCAAACTGTTACCTGGCCCCCGTATTCTATTTTCCCGAACAACGGACGGCGGTTTGGGGTTGACTTTAGGTATCTGTTCAGTTCCTCTTGAAGGCGCAAGGTTTCTATTGGAAATTTTCCCTTGTGTTTTGGGAGGCTGTTAACAGCCTTGTCCCCCAAACACTTGTTTTATATTAGTGTATTATGGCACCTCTGCTTTTCACTGGGGTGTACAGTCTGATTGGATTTTCTTTCGCAGGGAGTGATTTTGTACAAATTTGGGACCAGTCCCTCTAGCATTTTCTAGGTGTGAATTTTGATCTCTCGCCCGTTCCAGGATACAAGTCAAAAAAAACTGCAAACGTTCTCTGTTATTGGGTATGACTGAACTTATACGTTCAGTGAAGGTTCTCTGTACATTCTCTGGTCTGTGATTTCACCTGCCCTGAATGGAGCTGATAGTGTTAGTTGTTACTGTTGGTATTTGGATAAAAGAAGTGATTTAAAAAAAGTATCATCATTGGCATCTCTTTTTTTTGAAAGATCTTATTATCTTCCTATCTTTTTCCTCGTGGATTGATAGTGACACTGTTGTAATCCTTGGGTATGATCCTCTGCATTAACACTCCCAAGTGATTTGTAAATTTTCTTGCTCTATTTTTGGGTTAGAGTTAATAGTTACTCTGTTCTAGCTATTATTCCCTCAAGTTTGTCATAATGGGTAACAAAAATTTGTCCTCATTGAACATCAATTGGTTTCCATGGCCACTGCAAAACCTGGTAAAGCCTTTCGGAGGCCCTCTGTGTCCATCTGGGAACAATACCCCTCAACTAAATATAATACTCATTGATAAATGTCTTTGGGGTCTCAGTTTTTCCTACGTGAATGCTCATGCAGAGAAGGTTTGAAATACAGTTTTCCTATGCTTATGTCCATGGCTGTTTGGTTTTTTGCAAAAAGAACCGGGCATAAACGTGTAAATGTGGCATTCGTTGATAAAAGTTTTCCCCTTCCTGCTCCTCATTAAGCTCATTTTTAATAATATTTTAACGATAGTTAAGGAAAATTTAAAATAGACTTAAAAAGCTTTGAGATTTTTCCCAAAGACAGTTCTTAAAAATTAAAAAAGGGGTCATATGGGTGGTGGCTTTGAAAAAAGTGGTTTAATTAAAAATTTTAAAATATAATTTCAAAAGGACATTTGGGTATGTTTTTGGGGGAACTTAAAAATCCTGCATAAAGAACGGTCAAAAATCGCTCAATACATATAAAGGAATGTGGTCCCCAGTACTTGAAATTTTTGTTTTCATTAGCATTCAGATTGCTTTCCTGAACATCTTTGCGCTGTGAGGGACGACCAGAGGCAACTCTCCCCCCTGGGGATTCCCGGACATGTGGGGATATCATTTTTTTTTTTAAAAGGGTTTGGACTTTTTTTTGGGGAAACTGGTGTTTCGTTTTTAGAGTATCTTCATTAATCATAAGAATATTTCATTGATCAAAAGATGTGATTTGTACCAATGTTTCATACCATTAATAGGTATAATGTTTTTTTTTAAAAGGGGTCTTTTCTGCCTTTTTCAAATGAGGACAGTAACGAAACATGTTTGGTTCACATTTCCGTTTGATGATTGAGGGCTTTTTTTTTTTATGGATTAGCGTAAGATGGTATGCCTTTTCAGTGGGGAACTATATTTTTTTTTTTGGTAATGGGGGTTTTTTTTGTCATATGTCTACGGGGTTTGATTACCCTTTTCACGACATCTAAATCCATTTTTGGGGGGTTTTTTATTGTCCCAGGTTAATGTTGGGTTAAGGTACTTTTTGGCATCTTAAATGTGTGGTGTTTTTGTTTGTTAATGGATAGGGGACTATGAATTTTTGGATGTAGACAAGTCAAAAAATAATAATAATAATAATAATAATAATAATAATAATAATAATAATAATAATAATAATAATAATAATAATAATAATAATAATAATAATAATAAAATGATAAACAAAAAGGGTTTTTTGG
>WNWK01048320.1:0-13601 GCA_009830355.1 Cherax destructor
TATATCCAAGGACGCACTATGTCACTGTCATGGACGTCGTTATACTCTGTAACTCCAAGGACCACTATGTCACTGTCATGGACGTCGTGTATACTCTGTAACTCCAAGGACGCACTATGTCACTGTCGGAATGTCTGTATACTCTGTAACTCCAAGGACGCACTATGTCACTGTCATGGACGTCGTGTATACTCTGTAACTCCAAGGACGCACTATGTCACTGTCATGAACGTCGTGTATACTCTGTAACTCCAAGGACGCACTATGTCACTGTCATGAACGTCGTGTATACTCTGTAACTCCAAGGACGCACTATGTCACTGTCATGGACGTCGTGTATACTCTGTAACTCCAAGGACGCACTATGTCACTGTCATGGACGTCGTTATACTCTGTAACTCCAGGACGCACTATGTCACTGTCATGGACGTCGTGTATACTCTGTAACTCCAAGGACGCACTATGTCACTGTCATGGACGTCGTGTATACTCTGTAACTCCAAGGACGCACTATGTCACTGTCATGGACGTCGTGTATACTCTGTAACTCCAAGGACGCACTATGTCACTGTCATGGACGTCTGTATACTCTGTAACTCCAAGGACGCACTATGTCACTGTCATGGACGTCGTGTATACTCTGTAACCCAAGGACGCACTATGTCACTGTCATGGACGTCGTGTATACTCTGTAACTTTAAGGACGCACTATGTCACTGTCATGGACGTCGTGTATACTCTGTAACTCCAAGGACGCACTATGTCACTGTCATGGACGTCGTGTATACTCTGTAACTCCAAGGACGCACTATGTCACTGTCATGGACGTCGGTATACTCTGTAACTCTAAGGACGCACTATGTCACCTGTCATGGACGTCGTGTATACTCTGTAACTCCAAGGACGCACTATGTCACTGTCATGGACGTCGTGTATACTCTGTAACTCCAAGGACGCACTATCTATGACTTTGGTGGTTAAATCACTAATATCCATTCTTCGTCAAGACCTACCAGGACCAGAAGCTCCGGTGGCGGGTCATCATCAGCGTCAGGAAACACTTGTCCTGTTTCCTGACTTAACTAAAAACAATAATTCTGAGAATTAAGTCGACCTGGAGCCGATCCTGAAGCCTGGCAAGTCCGCCACATTTCTAAGTCATATCTTTCGTTAAATTATAATTTTTAATGTAAGTGCTAAGTCTCTTCTTCAGTAACAGTTGTATCATTCATACTTAAAAAAAATATTTTAAACTGTATCATAAACTATATCATAAAAATAAAGATGCTAAAAAAGATATTTAGAAATAATTACTGTAAAATTCTTCAGCAGCTACGACAGTTTCAAAAGTTTCCTTTCAGCACTGAAAGTTATAATGGCTAGAGAAGTTTTCAAGGTTACATTCCTAAAGTGCTGGAGTCACTTTGGTTACAGTAAATATCAAGAATATTTAAAAGAAAATATTTAAAAGAAAATGCTAGTGAGATATTTAAGAATGTGGAAACGAAAATGTAATAATAATTAAATAATTATGTTTCTCTTTTTCTTTTAGTATCTTTTTCACATCTTCAGTTACACAACCCAGGACAACACGGGTTTAGAGCAGGTCGCTTCTGCCTGTCCCAGCTACTGGACCACTGTGACAAGGTCCTGGATGCTGTTGAGGATAAACAAAATACAGTGTGACTATGGTGTAATAACGCACAAAATGCGTTATTTTAAAATGGTTTTCAAAATAATTGCTATGACTTTTGATTCATTCTTGACTAACATGACGAGGTGCCTTCCTGGATAGTAACTATCTACAAGCATAAGAAAAGTTGGTAGGTAGTAGTTGGTAGTTGGTAGATGGATCTATAACTAACTGACAAATAGAACTGAGTAAATTCTGAGGCAGCTACGGTGAAAAGCTCTGTTCCACAAGGCACAGTACTCGCTTTCATTTTATTCCACATCCTCATATCTTTGCGGATGACACCCGGATTGCCATGACAGTGACCTCCATCGAAGTCACCGCAAGACATCAACCAAATCTTCAAATGGGTCACTCAAAACAATATGAAGTTCAATGAAGAGAAATTTCAACTTCTCAGATATGGAAAACTTGAGGAAATTAAAACTGTATCAGGGTATACAACAAATTCTAACCATACAATAGAACGAAAACGTAGTGTGATAATGTCAGAGGATCTCGCTAGGATCTGCTAGGAAAATGATAGGATGGATAATGAGAACCTTCAAAACTAGGGACGCCAAGCCTATGATTCTCTTCATATCACTTGTTCTCTCTAGGCTGGAATACTGCTGTACACTAACTGTCCCCTTCAAGGCAGGCGAAATGGCTGACCTGGAGAATGTGCAAGGAATTCCCTGGAACGCAGGCGTGAGGGATTAGTACCAAACTTGCACACGAAAATCACTCACTATGAAAGCAAAAGACTCGGCAGGATATGCAACATTCCCCCAATGAAAAGCAGGGCGCAACGAGTGCACTGAGAGACAACACAAGTATCCGGGGCCCAAGACTGTTCAACTGCCTTCCCTGGCTGTCTTCAATAAGTCACTGGACAGGTACCTGACCAGCCGGGCTGTGGTTCGTACATCATTTGCGTGCGGCCAGCAGTAACAGCCCTGATCCACCACGAGGCCTGGTCTCAGACCGAGCCGCAGGGTCGTTGACCCAAGAAACCATCTTCAGGTAAACGCCAGGTAATCTCGATATCTCAAAAAATCTCATCTCATCAGGAGACACCTAAAAGTTACGTTTACTCATCTCATCTTACCTGCTCTAATTTACCTAAATCAGCAGTCATTTCACCCTGTTAACTGTTAACTGAACCGAATTGTATTTACAGGGGTCGAGACTCGGCATCACTGATTTGTAGCTTCAAGAATTTTAGTTATTCCTGAGTTACCAGACCCTGCCACGAGAACAGTGGTTCGTCTTTAGGGTCTCCCACATCTTGGGGCTTCTCTCAGGTCCATGTGCCCAGGAGTCCACCTGTGTCCCCTTTTGGATCATGTTTCCAGGTCTCCATCCGTGGACCCCCGAATGTCAACCCTTCCACACTCCCCACTTCTATTTTTGGTGCTTCCCTCATCTGAGTCACTTCCCAATTCTGCATTTGTTACTTCCGGTGATCTTTGTCTTCGTCAGGTGTGGTCATAGTCTAGAGAGGTCATAGTCAGATGTAGTCATAGGTGTTTTTTGGTTCTTTCCCTAGTTCCGTGTTTCCAGGAGTCCATCTGTGTCCCCTCTGATGAACTCCCTTCCTCACTTCCCCAGGTGTTCTCATAGTGAGTTGTCATAGTTAGGTGCTGTCGTAGTTAAGTGATGTCGTAGTTAGGTGATGTCATAGTTAGGTGATGTCATAGTTAGGTGATGTCATAGTTCGGTGATGTCATAGTTTGGTGATGTCATGGTTAGGTGATGTCATAGTTAGGTGATGTCATAGTTAGGTGATGTCATAGTTAGGTGATGTCATAGTTAGGTGATGACATAGTTAGGTGAGGTCATAGTCGTGTGTGTGTGAGCGCGCTCGTGTGTTTGCTTTCCCTAGTTCCGTGTCTCCAGAAGTCCACCTGTGTCCCCCTCAGATGAACTCCCTTCCTCACTTTCTTAGGTGGGCGGTAGGTTGGGTGCGTGGGTGGTTGGGTTGATGGGTGAGCGGGTGTGTGGAGGTGATTGTGTGTGTGTGTGTTGTGTATGTGTTGGCCTCCCCAGTGACCTTGTTGGGTGGCAACTTAGTCTGTCTAGCTGGTCACTGTGGCGGCTGTCTTGGTGGGTGGAATTACTGGAGGTGACACACAGAAAACTGCGTCCAGTAATTCCACCCACCAAGACAGCCACGAACAGTAGACCAGCTAGACGAGACTAAGCTGCCACCCAACTCGGCCACCAAGGTGAGGTTACTCAATAATAATTTCGGACTTTTATTTTATGTTTCATATGTTTAAATTCGTTTTTTGTTTCATTTATGTAACTCTACACACACACACACACACACACACACACACACACACACACACACACACACACACACACACACACACACACACACACACACACACACACACAAAAAAAAAAAAAAAATGGTGGTAGGGACTCGCAGGACCCAGGGTCCAGAGGAGAACGGCTCTGGTAAGGAAGAATGGATGAAAGAGCAGTGCAAAAGGATGGAACAAGAGTGGGAGAGAAAACTAGGAGAGCTTTCTGCAAAGATGGAGAGAGAGCTTTCTGTGAAACTGGAAAAGAGGTTGGAGGAGGAGAAGAAGAACTGGGAGGCACAAGCTGAAGATGCAGTAGCCAGGATAAGGGGCCTAGAAGATGAGGTAAACAGGCTGAAGCAGGTTACAGGGGTATTGACCAGTAAAGACACAGCATCAAGGGGGCCCATCGGGAAGGAAGATGTAACTTACGCTATGGCCGTATCTGCCTACCAAGCAGGGCCAAGGAGCGAAGAGGGTGAGCAGCTGAGAGCAGGTGGAGAGGGGAATAGGGCAAATGCAGAGGAACGATCATGCCACCAAGAGCAACAGGAAAAAAGAAGGGAGAAACAGGAGCCTGAGCTGCAGAGGGAAAGGCAATGGGAGGAGGAGAGGGCAAAGGCAGTGTTTATTCATGGGCTGAAGGAGAGTGAGGGAAGGACACACACTGAAAGACGGCAGGCAGAAAGAAAGGAGATTGAGAGCATACTCAAAGAAATAGGTGAAGAAGACATGTCCGAGATTGTAAATTTTCAGAGAATAGGGGGGTACTCGAAGGGGAGAAAACGACCGCTCAAGCTGATTCTCAGGACAGAAACAGAGAGAGACAGAATCCTCCAAGAGAAACCACGATTGAAGGAAACGGAAGAATACAGGAGGGTGTTCCTAGACCGGGACAGAACAAAAACAGAACGACAGCAGCTGAGGGAGAGGACACAAAGGCGAAAGGAGCGAGGAGGAGGGACAAGGACAGAATCAGTAGAGGACAACCAGAGCAGGGCAGAGCAACAAGAACAAGCACACACAGAACCATCCCAAACACCCAACAACCAAGCACACTATCCCAACACAAACTACAACCAACAATCTCAGCCTCCACCCAACACTCCACTATGAATCCCACAGTACACCACCAGGTCCCCCACCCTCACAGACCCCAAAACACAGTAGTAGAGAGGAAACTGAAGGTATGGTACACCAATGCTGATGGAATAACAAATAAGTGGGAGGAGTGGCACGAAAGAGTCAAAGAGGCATCACCGGACATAATAGCTCTCACAGAAACCAAGCTCACAGGTATGATAACAGATGCCATCTTTCCAATGGGATACCAGATCCTGAGGAAAGACAGAGGGAACAGAGGGGTGGAGGAGTGGCACTGCTGATCAAAAACCGATGGGATTTTGACGAGATGGAGAGAGGAGACGGAGGAGAAGCTGGGGATTACATAGTAGGGATGCTACAGTCTGGAGGTCCCAAGGTGGTAATTGCAGTGATGTATAACCCACCACAGAACAGCAGGAGGCCAAGGCAAGAGTATGATGAGAGTAACAGAGCGATGATTGACACTCTGGCAGAAGTGGCCAGAAGGGCTCGCGAGCAGGGCGAAGCTACTGATCATGGGTGACTTCAACCATAAGGAAATTGATTGGGAGAACTTGGAGCCACATGGGGCCAAGAAACGTGGAGGGCTAAGATGCTGGAGGTGGTACTGGAAAATCTCATGTACCAACACGTAAGGGACACTACCAGAGAGAGAGGAAATGACGAACCAGCGAGACTGGACCTAGTATTCACCCTGAGTAGTGCAGATATTGAGGACATCACACATGAAAGCCCCCTTGGGGCCAGTGATCATATGGTTCTAAGTTTCGAATACATAGTAGAGTTACAAGTGGAGGGGGAAGCAGGAAGGGCTGCACAAATGAAGCCAAACTACAAGAAAGGTGACTATGTGGGCATGAGGAACTTCCTGCACAGAGTTCAGTGGGACAGAGAGATGGCAGGGAAGTCAGTAGACGAGATGATGGAATATATGACAACAATTTGCAAGGAAGCTGAGGAGAGGTTTATACCCAAGGGTAACAGGAGAAGCGAAAAAGACAGGATGAGCCCATGGTTCACTCAAAGGTGCAGGAAGCCAAAACCAAGTGTGCAAGGGAATGGAAGAGGTACAGAAGGCAAAGAACCCCGGAGAATAAGGAGAGCAGTCGTAGAGCCAGAAATGAATATGCACAGATCAGAAGGGAGGCCCAAAGACAGTACGAGAATGACATAGCAGCAAAAGCCAAATCTGACCCAAAGCTGCTGTACAGCCACATCAGGAGGAGAACAACAGTCAAGGACCAGGTGATCAGGCTGAGGAAGGTAGGAGGAGGTCACAAGAAATGACCGGGAAGTGTGTGAGGAGCTCAACATGAGATTCAAAGAGGTGTTCACAGAGGAGATAGAAGGGCCTCCAGAAAGGAGGAGAGGTAGGGTACACCATCAAGTGCTGGACACAATACACACAAATGAGGAGGAAGTGAAGAGGCTACTAAGCGAGCTAGATACTTCAAAGGCGATGGGGCCAGATAACATCTCTCCATGGGTCCTGAGAGGGAGCAGAGGAGCTATGTGTACCCCTAACAACGATCTTCAACACATCTATCGAAACAGGGCAACTACCTGAGGTTTGGAAGACAGCAAATGTAGTTCCAATTTTAAAAAAGGAGACAGGAACGTAGCACTAAACTACAGACCAGTGTCACTGACATGTATTGTATGCAAGGTCATGGAGAAGATAGTCAGGAGAAGGGTGGTTGAGCACCTAGAAAGGAATGAGCTTATCAACGACGGCCAACACGGTTTCAGGGACGGGAAATCCTGTGTCACAAACCTACTGGAGTTCTACGACAGGGTGACAGCGATAAGGCAAGAGAGAGAGGGTGGGTAGATTGCATATTCTTGGATTGTAAGAAGGCGTTTGACACAGTTCCACACAAGAGATTAGTGCAGAAGCTGGAGGACCAGGCAGGGGTAACAGGGAAGGCACTACATTGGATCAGGGAATACCTGTCAGGGAGACAGCAGCGAGTCATGGTACGTGGCGAGGTGTCAGAGTGGGCGCCGGTGACGAGCGGGGTTCCACAGGGGTCAGTCCTGGGACCAGTGCTGTTTCTGGTATTTGTGAACGACATGACGGAAGGAATAGACTCGAAGTGTCCCTGTTTGCAGATGATGTGAAGTTGATGAGAAGAATTCAATCGGACGAGGACCAGGCAGAACTACAAAGGGGATCTGGACAGCCTGCAAGCCTGGTCCAGCAACTGGCTCCTGGAGTTCAACCCCACCAAGTGCAAAGTCATGAAGATTGGGGAAGGGCAAAGAAGACCGCAGACGGAGTACAGCCTAGGGGCCAGAGACTGCAAACCTCAATCAAGGAAAAGATCTTGGGGTGAGTATAACACCAGACACATCTCCTGAGGCGCACATCAACCAAATAACTGCTGCAGCATATGGGCGCCTAGCAAACCTAAGAACAGCATTCCGACATCTTAATAAAGAATCGTTCAGGACCCTGTACACTGTGTACGTTAGGCCCATATTGGAGTATGCAGCACCAGTTTGGAACCCACACCTAGCCAAGCATGTGAAGAAGCTCGAGAAAGTGCAAAGGTTTGCAACAAGACTAGTCCCGAGCTAAGGGGTATGTCCTACGAGGGGAGGTTAAGGAAATCGACCTGACGACACTGGAGGACAGGAGAGATAGGGGAGACATGATAACAACATATAAGATACTGAGAGGAATTGACAAAGTGGACAGAGACAGAATGTTCCAGAGATGGGACACAACAACAAGGGGACACAGATGGAAGTTGAAGACTCAGATGAATCACAGAGATGTTAGGAAGTATTTCTTCAGTCACAGAGTTGTCGGGAAGTGGAATAGTTTAGGAAGCGATGTAGTGGAGGCAGGCTCTATACATAGCTTTAAGCAGAGGTATGATAAAGCTCATGGCGCAGGGAGAGTGACCCAGTAGCGGCCAGTGAAGAGGCGGGGCCAGGAGCTTTGACTCGACCCCTGCAACCACAACTAGGTGAGTACAACTAGGTGAGTACACACACACACACACACACACACACACACACACAGCTTGTAGATCTTGTTCATGACTCTCACACTTCAATTTTATTTACTAGTATGTTACTGTGTTGCTGTAGACTGAACTGTTCTTATGTGTTGCTATACTGCTCTTGTGTGTTACTGTTACTGTTCTTATAACTTTACCCTTCTTTCATGTTGCAATACCATTCTTGTATGTTGATGTATAGTTCTTTTATGCAAATTTAACTGCCTTAAGCTTATTTTTATTAGACAATAGCAACACAAATTTTCATTCTTAAATTATATGTCATCTGAAATGATATAGTATTATTGTTCACTATTTCTATTGATGTTTCATATTCTCAACAGTAATAGAAGTCATGATATTTGCTGACGACAATGCCATAGTAAAGTATGTATAGAAGTGTTATACTTTAAACATTGTATTTTATAAGATTAAATAACAGCTTGATGCTAACACATTCTCAACTTACTGAAAGTTCAGGAAAAAATGTTATTACAATAAATGAATCCAGGTTTAAATTGAAAATTTAGGAAAATGTCTGGAGCATTTTTGGAACATTTTTGGAGCATGTCTCGTATAGGTATATTAACTAAACTTACTGATGGAAACAGAAAATGGGCCGAGTAATGTTACATGTCAGAAAATAATTTAATCTTCCGCATCGAAGATGAGAGTGAGCAGTGTAATATTTTGTGAAGGGATTCAGGGAAACTGGTTAGCCGGACTTGAGTCCTGGAAATGGGAAGTACAATGCCTGCACTTTAAAGGAGGGGTTTGGGATATTGGCAGTGTGGAGGGACTTCTAAACTGTCGTATCTGAGAGCCTCTGCAAAGACAGTGATTATGTATGAGTGAGGTGAAAGTGTTGAATGATAATGAAAGTATTTTCTATTTTGGGGGGATTTTCTTTCTTTTTGGGTCACCCTGCCTCGGTGGGAGACGGCCGACTTGTTGAAAAAAGCTGTTCTAAGGTGCACTATACACAGTAACAAACTTTGAAAGCAACTTACAGAAACTTACTGATAAAAATATATTCATAGCATGTGATTTAAATTTCACTAAAATTGTCTGTAATGTTTTACTTGAGATCTTGAGTCTTGCGTCTTCCTAGGTGAAGTCTATACTATTTTTAAAACAGTTTGTGAGTGAATCAACAAGGAAAATATCTGGTGTTGACTGGTGTCACTTGACAAACTTTCCTCTCCATCAAGACCTGCCAGACATTAATAAAACAAAACAAACAAACAAATTTTATTTCATTGCATTTGTACATAGATATTTGTCGTTACAATCATAAACTGAAGTGCAAGGAGAGCCACTGACATGCCATGGTGAAGTGCAAGGAGAGCCACTGACATGCCATGGCATTAGGGGCAGCTTAATCTAATGACTTATAGACTATGTACATAATATTAGAGAAATTGATTGAGTTTATTCTAGTTATATATTTGTTCAAATTACAATATGATGATATTACATTGTAAAAATTGAGATTATCTTAAGGAAAATAACATTGAGCATTTTTAAAGTAATTTATAGTATGAGTATTTAGTTTAGGGTGAGTAGGAGGTAACATAATAGTAACATATTAGTAAAAATTTAAATTATCTTATAGGAAAATAATATTGAACATTTTTTAAAGTAATTTACAGTATGAGTATTTATTTAGTTTAGGGTGAGTAGGTGGTTTTTTGAGAAGAGTCTTAAATTGATTTTCAGACAAGGTTAGCTTAGTATTTACTGGTAATGAATTCCAGATTCTGGGGCCCTTTATATGCATAGAATTTTTACATAGGTTGATATGGACTCGGGATATATCAAAAAGTGATCTGTGTCTTGTGTTGTGGTCATGGGTCATATTAAAGTTGGTGAGGAGAATTTTGAGCGGAGGGTTTATATTAGAGTGTAGAGTTTTATGTATGTAGTAGACACAAGAATAAGTGTGAATGTTCTTTATGGTGAGTAGTTTTAGGCATTTGAATATTGGTGGAGTATGTTGTCTAGAGTGGGAATTTGTTATCATTCTGACTGCAGCTTTTTGCTGTGTTATGAGTGGTGTAAGGTGATTTAATGTTGTTGATCCCCATGCACAGATTCCATAGGTGAGATAAGGGCAGATTACTGAATGATATAGTGCAAAGAGAGCTGATTGAGGCACATAGTAGCGTATCTTTGATAATATGCCTACTGTCTTTGAGATTTTCTTGGAAATTTGTTGTATGTGTGTTTGGAATTTAAGGCTACTGTCAAGGTGGATTCTTAGGAATTTTCCCTCTGTGAGTCTTGTGATGGGTGAACCATTGAGCGTTATGTTAAGTGGAACATTTGTGGCTTTGTTACCAAACTGTATGAAGTAGGTCTTGTCAGTATTGAGAGTAATCTTGTTAGTCGTCATCCATGTTGATATTTTCCGTAAATCGGCATTAACAGTGTTGGCCAGTATGACTGGATTTGGGTGAGAGAAGACATATGTTGTGTCATCTGCAAATAATATGGGTTTGAGTAGTTGTGATGCATTCGGTAGGTCATTTATGTAAATGAGGAATAGGAGTGGTCCCAGGACACTTCCTTGAGGGACTCCGACTGTAATTGGTTGTGTGGAAGAATTTGCTCCATTTGTGTACACGTATAGGCTTCTGTTACTAAGGTATGCCTTTAGGTAGTTGAGTGGGTGCCCCCTTATACCATAGTGTGCTAATTTTGTGAGCAGTAAATCATGGTCGACTGTATCAAAAGCTTTGCGTAGATCAATGAAGATTCCCAGTGGGACTTCTTTCTTCTCAAGTGCGGTGTATATTAACTCTAGCATGTGTATAATAGCATCGATTGTGCTCTTGTTGGTCCTGAATCCAAATTGACAGGGGTTGAGTACATTGTGTGAGACGAGATAGGAATAGATCTGTCATGAATTAATTTTTCGAAGATTTTAGAAAGCAGTGTTAAATTAGAAATTGGTCTATAATTATTCAAGTCTGTTCGATCACCTCCTTTGTGGATCGGGGTGACCCTAGCTATTTGGGAGAATTGATGGGAAGGTAGAGGTTTCAATGGATTTGTTGAATAGTGTTGCTATAATTGGTGACAGTACCTGTGAAGCTTTTTGTACATAAAAGGTGGTAAGCTGTTTATGTCTCCTGCCTTGTTTTTAAGGGTGTTGATTATGAGCGATACTTCAATTGGGTTGATAGGAGCTAGGAATAGTGTATTAGGGTAGGTGTTTGTGAGGTAGTCTGTTGGACGGGTGTTCCAGCTTGGGATTTTACTCGCTAGATTCTTTCCTATGGTGGAGAAGAAAACATTAAGTCTGTTTGCTGTCTCAATTGGTGAGAGTAGGGGTTCATCTGTTTTTTATAATTTGATGGTATTGTTCTTGAATATCTTTTTATTTCCTAGAATTGCAGATAGGGTTTTCCAGGTCTTTTTCATATCACCTTTTATGGTCTGGAGTCTGTTCTCATAATTCAATTTTTGGACCTTCTTATCAGGCTGGTAAGGATTGATGAGTAGCGTTTGGATTGTTCTCTGGTTATTAGACCCCTTCTGTATTGTTTTTCATATTGGTGCCTTTGTAAATGGATTTAAGGATGCTGGGTGTTAGCCAGGGATTGTTAAGTCTCTTAGCTTGATCTGTTTATTTTTTTAGGGCAATGTTTGTTATAGAGGTGGTGGGTTTTTAAGGAAATTCTTGATGCATTCATTAGTATCTGAATATGTTTCTAATTCATTATGCCAGTCAATGTTAATCATAGCTGTTATAAAGTTATTAACAGCTGACTCGTTATGTAGTCTGAAGGTAACTTTTGTAATATCTTGGGGCAATTTACCTAGGTTGGTTATGAGAAAGGTAGGGTAGTGGTCTGTGGTGTTGTCTGTGATTATGCCTGATTTTAGAGGGGATATAGTGTTAGTCCAGATGTGGTCTAATAATGAGGTACTACTCGGAGATTCTTGTAGGTTTTGATATTGTTGGTAGTAACAAGCAGTTGTTCATAGTGTTTGTGAATTCAGTTACCTGTGGGTCCTGGTCATGTAGGAGATTTATGTTGAAATCTCCTGTGAGCAGCAAATGGTCTTTGTTCATGTTG
The DNA here is from genome assembly GCA_009830355.1 of Cherax destructor. Taxonomy (NCBI): domain Eukaryota; kingdom Metazoa; phylum Arthropoda; class Malacostraca; order Decapoda; family Parastacidae; genus Cherax; species Cherax destructor. The sequence continues at coordinate 12,185 of WNWK01048320.1, forward strand.
CATCAGTTATCAGGTTTCCTAGTTTTTCACTAAAGTGGCGAATGTTTGACTGTGGTAATCTGTAGATGTTTATCACTGTGAGGGTTTTTGCATGTCTTTTGATTTAAATTTAGCTATAATATATTCTCCATGTCATCCCTTGTGCAAGTGTTATTGATACATTCAAGTTGATCCGAGTAATATATTGCTATTCCACCCCCCGCTGATCTGTCCTACAGTTGTGACTGGCTGTGTAACCTGGGATGGCATAGACATCTGTAGTACCAGGCTTTAGCCAGGTCTCAGTGAGTGTGATGATTGACATATTGGTCTGTAGGGATTGCAGTAGTGCTGTGAGGTCATCATAATGTTTGCCCAAAGATCTAACATTGTAATTGAAGATAGTTATGTTATTGTTGGCTCTGAGTAATGTCTTTGCTTGATCTGCTGTGTAATAGTTACAGTTGCTATTGGAATCATGTAAGTCATTTAATAATAGGTTGATGTCAGGATCAATGCCTATAATCATAAAATTTAGTGTGATTCTATAACTAGACTTGAGAACAATGGATTTTGAACAATTGTTCACAGAGATATAGGATATTTGTACAATGTTGATGATTTATTATTTGAACTGGCTAATGAATGGTTGGAATAATTACTGTGACTAGTATTAAATTGTTTTGGACAATTATTTGGATTCAATATTGCATTGGTTGAAACTTTAGAATTTATAAAATGCAATAAGAGGTAAATGAATGTAAAGGACTATTTTAAGATAATGGACTAATAGTAAAAATGGTTTTGATCAAATTTTAAGCAAATAAAGTGATTACTAATACTATATATAGTTAAGGTTTGAAAATTGCTAATGGTATATACGTATTTAAAAAATATAAGCAAATAATTGCAATTATTTGGTACTTGTTTCTAATACAAGAAATATAAAATAAGTCACATATACAATGAGGTAGTTGTTTTAATACAAGAATACAAAATGAGGTAGTTGTTTTAATACAATAATACAAAATAAGTCACACAATTTACCACAATGATGTGAATTTCAAATATATAATAAAGTAATTGAAATAATTAAGAAAGATTTGTCGATCTAAAAATGTAGACTATGAGGTAGAGTTGTTGTGAATATAAAAACTTGGATATTTGGCAATAGTAGGTTAATAAAAATAAAGACTGAACGAAAGATCCCATAATTACATGATAATAAATAAATGGAAAATCTAATCTTATGAACCATTACATTAATTTTAATAAAGCAGATAATAAACATAAGTGTGGTTATTGTTTGTAAATATCTGTTTATTAATTTCATTTCATTCATCACATTGTCGCAAAAAAGACATCAAATAGAGTGTAATAAAAATATCTCAGTGAGTAAGAGAAAAAATAGAAAATATAAAGATATTGTTTGACCTGG
>WNWK01048321.1:0-13601 GCA_009830355.1 Cherax destructor
TATGTAATAAGAATACAGTGGTACTCGGCATCCGAACAGCCCCGAACTCGAACAATTATGCAAGTGTTTTTTTGTGGGTCAAAACGGATTAATCTAATTTCCCTTATTCCTTAGGGGAACAAATTTTTCGGTATGGCTTCGAACAGCCTTTGTAAATTAAGCTCATAACCGAGGTACCACTGTATGAGGATATTCATCACTAAATTTAAAAACCACATTAACTATCTTAGGCTTTGGTTCTGAGTAAAATTTAATAATACAAAGTAATGTTAACTGCTATGCTGAACTGACTGGTAGTAAATAGGTCAGAAAACAATGCATCTACTACCTAAGAACTACACCAAAGTGCATATTAAATCCAGTTAAAAATCAGCCATTGCTATGTTTACAATGGAAAAATAAAAGCTAAAACTCTAGTTCACCCAGCAGGCATGAAATACATAGTGTATACCTGGAGGGTTTCGAGGTCAACGCCCCACGGCCCGGTCTGAGACCAGACCTCATGGTGGAATCAGGGTCTGATCAACCAGGCTGTTACTGCTGGCCGCACGTAAACCAATGTACGAACCACAGCCCGGCTGATCAGGTACTGACTTCAGGTGCCTGTCCAATGCCTTCTTGAAGACAGCCAGGGGTCTATTGGCAATCCCTTTATGTATGCTGAGAAGCAGTTAAACAGTCTGGGCCCTGACACTTACTGTGTTGTCTCCTAGTGTACTCGTGGCACCCCTGCTTTTTATTGGAGGAATGTTGCATCTCCTGTCGAGTCTTTTACTTTCTGGGAGTGATTTTCGTGTGCAAGTTTGGTACTAATCCCTCTAGGATTTTCCAAGTGTATATTATCATGTTCTTTCTCACCTACATTCCAGGAATACAAATCAAGGGACTTCAAAGGTTCCCAGTAATTTAGGTGCTTTATCATACTTTGTGTGCCATAAAGTTTTCTGTCACTCTCCAGGTCAGCAATTTTGCCCGCCGGGAAAGGGGGGCAGATAGTGCACAGCAGTATTCCAGCCTACAAGAACAAGCGATTTGAAGAGAATCATCATGGGCTTGGGGTCCCTGGTTTTGAAGGCTCTCATTATCCATCCTATCTTTTTCCTAGCAGATGAGCTAGATACATTGTTGTGGTCTTTGAAGGTGAGATCCTCCAACATTATCACTCCCAGGTCCTTTACATTACTTTTTCACTCTTTTGTGTGGTTAGAATTTGTTATATACCCTGATACAGTTTTAATTTCCTCAAGTTTTCCATATCTGAGTAGTTTTCAGTGGCCCGATTGAAGATCTGATTGATGTCTACTTGGAGTCTTGCAGTGTCTTCAACAAAGGACACTGTCATGGCAATTTGGGTGTTATGTAAGACTAGCAGTATAAAGGGCCTTAGTAAATTTCTAAATCTCGCTATAATACTGTGCTGCCTAATCAATCAACCACAACATTAACTGCATTAATTCCATTTGTAAGCACAAATCATGGACCATGCAAATGTTCCAAGTGCATTTCCAGCCTATGTTATCTACCACATAGGAATCAACATACAAGTGTTCCATGGTACAGTAAATCCTCAATTTAACAGATTTTGGAAAAACATAAAATTAAATGGGTCAACTGATTCAGAAATAAAATCAATTGGTTGCAGAATTGTCTCTTATTATTACAATGTAAAAAAATTTTACCTCAATCCACCACAAGCACCATTACTAGCTACCTGCTTCCCATACTAGGCAACATATTAAACTGATATTAAACTGAGAGTCTACTGCATTTTCTGCAATCAATACAGTGGTACCCGGTTATCGGCCATAATTCGTTCCAGAATGCTCTTCGAGTGCCATTACCGAACAATTTGTTCCCAAAAGGACAAATGTAAATTAGATTAGTCCGTTTCAGCCCCCCAAAATACACTTACAAAAGCACTTACAAAAATACACTTACATAATTGTTCGAGTTGGGAGCAGTATGAATCCGGGGTCCACTGTATAAGTATCATACTGTTACAGTGGACTCCCAGTTTTTGACCAGTTCGGAAATCGAGCAATTTGGATTTCGATCACTTTTTCGTGAAATTTCCCCCGGATTTCTAGCATCCGCTCGGTGTTGGTACCAGATGCATGTACCTGGGCCACTCATACGTTCATGACTCCCTCTTTGGCACATTAAATGTCTTATTTTACATTAATATAGACATTTTCACTAATCCATCTATGATATTTTCTTCAAAATTATATAAGAAACACCAAAAATGAAAGAAATCGGACAATAAATAACGGAGTTCACTTCTCAGCCATTAGCAGCCCCTTAGTGGTATTTTCGTATGGTTTTTGTGGTTGTAGTGGAGCTGGCTCCATTTGCATATACATACTGGGTTCTATTGCTAAGATAAGATTTTAGGTAATCGAGAGAGTGTCCTCTGACACCGTAATGTGCAAGTTTTAAGTGCAAAAGGTCATGATCAAGTGTATCAAAAGCTTTTCATAAGTCTATGAAAAGTCCAGGGGAAAATTTATTTTTCCAAGTGCAGAATATATTAATTCAAGAATGTGTATAATAGCATCATTAGTACTTTTTTTCGGTCTGAACCCAAACTGAGAGGGGTTATGTATGTTGTGAGTTACAAGGTAGGAGTAGACTTGTTTGTGAATTTTTTCGAAGATTTTTGATAGAAGGGGTAGGTTTCATACCTGGAGTTTACTTGGAGAGAGTTCCAGGGGTCAACGCCCCCACGGCCCGGTCTGTGATCAGGCCTCATGGTGAATCAGAGCCTGATCAACCAGGCTGTTACTGCTAGCCGCACGCAGTCTGACATACGAACCACAGCTGGGCTGGTCAGGTACTGACTTTAGGTGCCTGTCCAGTGCCTGCTTGAAGACAGCCAGGGTCTATTGGTAATTCCCCTTATGTACGCTGGGAGGCAGTTGAACAGTCTTGGGCCCTGACACTTATTGTGTTGTCTCTCAACGTGCTAGTGGCACCCCTGCTTTCATTGGGGGAAGTTGCATCGTCTGCCAAGTCTTTGCTTTCATAGGGAGTGACTCGTGTGCAAGTTTGGTACTAATCCCTCTAGGATTTTCCAAGTGTATATAATAATGTATTCTCCCGCCTGCATTCTAGGGAGTACAGGTTTAGGAACTTCAGCGTTCCCATTAATTGAGGTGGTTTATCGCAGCTATGTGTGCTGTGAAGGTTCTCTGGAAAAATTTCTAGTCATCATGGGCTTGGCATCCCTGGTTTTGAAGGTTCTCATTATCCATCCTGTCATCTTTCTAGCAGATCGATTGCTACAGTGTTATGGTCCTTGAAGGTGAGATCTCTGACATGATCACTCCCAGGTCTTTAACATTAGTTTTTCACTCTATTGTGTAGTTGAAATTTGTTTTATACTCCAATGAAATTTTAATTTCCTCACTTTTTCCATATCGGAGTAATTGAAATTTCTCATCATCATATTGTTTTCTGCAGCCCATTTAAAGATTTGGTTGATGTCTTGGAGTCTTGCAGTGTCTTCAATGGTGGACACTGTCATGCAGATTCGGTGTCATCTGCAAGGAAGACACAGCACTGTGGTTTATATCCCTGTCTATGTCCGATATGAGGATGAGGAACAAGATGGGAGCGAGTACTGTGCCTTGTGGAACAGAGCTTTTCACCGTAGCCGCCACAGACTTTACTCTGTTGACTACTACTCTTTGTATTCTACTGTTAGGAAATTATAGATCCATCTACCAACTTTTCCTGTTATTCCTTTATCACCATTTTGTGTGCTATTACACCATTGTCACACTTGTCAAAGGCTTTTGCAAAATCTGTGTATATAACATCTGCATTCTGTTTATCTTCTAGAGCATCCAGGACCTTGTCGTAGTGGTCCAGTAGTTGGGACAGACAGGAGCGGCCTGCTCTAAACCCATGCTGTCCTGGGTTGTGCAATTGATGGGTATCAAGATGGTGGCGATCTTGCTTCTTAGAACCCTTTCAAAGATTTTTATGATATGGGACGTTAGCGCAATTGGTCTGTAGTTCTTTGCTATTGCTTTACTGCCCCCTTTGTGGAGCGGGGCTATGTCTGTTTTTTTAGTAGCTGCGGGACGGTCCCAGTATCCATGCTCCCTCTCCATAGGATGTTAAAAGCACGTGATAGAGGGTTCTTGCAGTTCTTGATGAACACGGAGTTCCATGAGTCTGGGCCTGGGGCGGAGTGCGTGGGTATGTCATTTATCGCCTCTTCAAAGTCATTTGGCGTCAGGATAATGTCAGATAGGTTTGCGTCTATCAAGTTCTGTGGCACTCTCATAAAAAAATTCATTTAGGTCTTCGACTTTCAGTCTGGTTAGCGGCTCGCTAAAAACTGAGTCATACTGGGACTTTAGTAGCTCACTCATTTCCTTGCTGTCATCTGTGTAGGACCCATCCCGTTTAAGTAGGGGCCCAATACTGGATGTTGTTTTCGACTTTGATTTGGCATAAGAAAAGAAATACTTTGGGTTTCTTTCAGTTTCATTTATGGATTTTAGTTCTTCCCGCGTTTCTTGATTCCTGTAAGATTCCTTTAGTTTTAGTTCGATGTTTGCTATTTCTCTGACCAGTGTCGTCCTACGTATTTCAGATATATTGGCCTCTTGTAGCCGCTCTGTTATTCTTTGCCTTCGCCTGTATAGGAGCGCCTTTCTCTTTCTAGTTTACATTTCCTCCTTCTTTTCCTTAAGGAATTTGTCTTGAGCAAACCTCAAGTGCCACAGAGTTAATTTGTTCTAGACATAGGTTAAGATCTGAGATGCTTAGGCTATCTTCCCAGTTTATATCATTTAGGACTTGGTTTACTTGGTTCCACCTTATGTTTTTGTTATTGAAGTTGAATTTGGTGAAGGCTCCATCGCGACTGATCACATTTTGTTGATCTGGGGCCCCGCATACATGTCTGGACCTCTATTATATTGTGATCTGAGTATATTGTTTTTGATATGATGACATTTCGTATCAGATCATCATTGTTAGTGAAGATGAGGTCCAGCGTATTCTCCAATCTTGTAGGCTCTATTATTTGCTGGTTTAAGGTGAATTTGGGACAGAGATTTAAAAGCTCGTGTGTGTTCGAATTTTCATCTGAGCTGCCTCCTGGTGTTATCTCTGCTACCACATTATTTGCAATATTCCTCCATTTTAGGTGCCTTAGGTTGAAGTCCCCCAGGAGCAAGATGTTTGGGGCAGGAGCTGGAAGGTTTTCCAGACAGTGGTCAATTTTCAGAAGCTTTTCTTGGAATTGTTGGGACGTTGCATCCGGAGGCTTGTATACAACCACGATGACCAGGTTTTGATTCCCGATGTTTACTGCTAAAACTTCAACTATATCATTTGAGGCATTTAGTAGTTCTGAGCATATAAGTGACTCTGTGATATACGGGCCAACCCTATCCTTTTGCCTCTTCACTCTGTCACATTTGTATAGGTTGTAGCCCGGGATCCATATTTCATTGTCCAAGTGATCCTTTATGTGGGTCTCTGTGAAATCCGCAAACATTGCATTTGACTCTGTAAGCAGTCCACGGTTGTAAGGTATTTTGTTGTTCATCGCTGGCTTTAGACCCTGTATATTTGCAAAGATGATGGTGACAAGTGTTGAATGGTGAAGGTGACAAGTGTCGAGTGGTGATGGTGACAAGTTGAGTGGTGATGGTGACAAGTGTTGAGTGGTGTGGGTGACAGTTGTTTAGTAGTGATACCCCAATGGAAATAAGTCACTTTATCTGACTTTTTTAGGTTATCCTAGGTTCTCTACACATATACTGCTATGTATGATAATCTGTGTAACTGTATTTGTGTATACCTGAATAAACTTACTTAAAGTATACCTGGAGAGTGTTAGGGGTCAACATTCCCATGAAACACTCTCCCTGACTGATGAATTAGACACATATGCAACACTTGGGTATCTTCATCAGTCCTGTACAAAGAAGAATGATGAAGAACAGGAGTGAGGTAATTAGTTCCTCATCCTGGAGTCGATGTAATCAGTCCATCAGTTTTGAAACAATACAGCATATGCGCGAAGAAGTGGCTTATATCCTGTAGACTGAGGGAGTGATTACCTCAAACTCCTTTTGATCTTAACCAGGTCAACCAAAGTTATTTTGAGGAATGCAGGGTAATTTAACTACAGGTTATTCACTGGCAAACGCCCAACACTGAGGTAGGTTAGCAGCTAAGATTGCAAAGTAAATACCCCTTGAATAATAGGCCAGAAGCTAGTATCCCTTTGTGTACATAAATATTAATTAGGGAAACCCCAATGAATTCATGGTTCCTCAACGTGTAGGCTGGGGATACTAATACAATTTAAGTAATTGCATGACTCCTTTCTTTTCAACACTTAGCGTCTTTGAAAGAGAAGTCAATAGGACCTAGATTAGCCTGAGAGGAATCAGGGGGTTTCTAGCTAGTATAGACCCCACAATACAAGTTTGTTCTAGTTTGTGCATGGAGACAGGAATTTCTGGCAGGATAGGTAACTCAGAAGTGTACCATAGGGGTACGTGTGAGAACAAGACTTGAGGAGTTCTGTGTTATGTGTCAACAGTGATTGCCAGAGTGGGCATCTCACCAAGTTCCCACATCCTGGATAATCAGGCCCTGATACACCATGAGGCCTGGTCATGGACCGGGTTGACCCCCGGAACACCCTCCAGGTATACTTCAAGTATTAGGATTAGTTTGCCCCAAATGCTTTACATATTAGCGATTTTTGTTCCTTTCAGTGTTTTATTATATATAAAAACCATTATTTTTGTACCACAAAAAGAAATAAAAATTTGAATTTGAGAGGTGAGTGTGGAGTTGAGAGGTAAAGACTGGAACTGAAAGGTGAGTGTGGAGTTGACAGGTGGTGAGTGTGGAGATGACAGGTGGTGAGTGTGGAGATGACAGGTGGTGAGAGCTAGTCATAAGTTTGCCTAAGACTCTCCAATATAGAAACGGTATTATGCCAATACATCACCTTTACCATTAATATATAAACTAATTGTTAAATTCTTTAAACTAATTGTTTAATTCTTAAATGTTTAAATTTCAATACCTCAATATTGTAAACCTAATTAATCACTACAATTACCTAACCTTACTATCAGTATAATTATTGTGTCACTATTGAGTAAGACCTATCATAAGACTGCCTGAAAAGATTTTAGATTTAGATTTTGCCACCGAAGTGGCTAGTTTATTGTGCACCCCATATCCATCCTGTGGACGGTAGCGCAAGAGCATATGGATACACGAAAGGCCTAGGCACTAGGCTCCAAAGGGGTTAACAATTGTACATTTGGGTTTATATCTACATTTCAATTATCTGTTACAAGCAAATTTAGGAAATTTGCTTAGTACAAATGGTATCTTATTTCATGAATAAGATATCTTGACATGTCACATAGGTTATTATTTTGTCTATCTCTATATTCCTCAATAAGTGCACAATTAAGCACTTATTGAGGAATATAGAGATAGAGCCTAGGCATACCTAGGCATATTATTGGCCATCTTGTAATATCTACTTCATAAAATGTACATTACTATAATTACACCCCACTCTGTATATTAGTAGAAATAAAGAATTTGAATTTGAATTTGAATGACAGGTGGTGAGTGTGGAGTTGACAGGTGGTGAGTGTGGAGTTGACAGGTGGCGAGTGTGGAGTTGACAGGTGGTGAGTGTGGAGTTGACAGGTGGTGAGTGTGGAGATGACAGGTAGTGAGTGTGGAGATGACAGGTGGTGAGTGTGGAGTTAACAGGTGGTGAGTGTGGAGTTAACAGGTGGTGAGTGTGGAGTTGACAGGTGGTGAGTGTGGAGTTGACAGGTGGTGAGTGTGGAGATGACAGGTGGTGAGAGTGGAGTTGACAGGTGGTGAGTGTGGAGTTGACAGGTGGTGAGTGTGGAGATGACAGGTAGTGAGTGTGGAGATGACAGGTGGTGAGAGTGGAGTTGACAGGTGGTGAGTGTGGAGATGACAGGTGGTGAGAGTGGAGTTGACAGGTGGTGAGTGTGGAGATGACAGGTGGTGAGAGTGGAGTTGACAAGTGGTGAGTGTGGAGTTGACAGGTGGTGAGTGTGGAGTTGACAGGTGGTGAGTGTGGAGATGACAGGTGGTGAGTGTGGAGTTGACAGGTGGTGAGTGTGGAGTTGACAGGTGGTAAGTGTGGAGATGACAGGTGGTGAGTGTGGAGATGACAGGTGGTGAGTGTGGAGATGTCAGGTGGTGAGTGTGGAGCTGACAGGTGGTGAGTGTGGAGATGACAGGTGATGAGTGTGGAGTTGACAGGTGTGGAGTTGACAGGTGGTGAGTATGGAGATGATAGGTGGTAGAGTGGAGTTGACAGGTGGTGAATGTGGAGTTGACAGGTAGTAAGTGTGGAGATGACAGGTGGTGAGTGTGGAGATGACATGTGGTGAGAGTGGAGTTGACAGGTGGTGGGTGTGGAGATGACAGGTGGTGAGAGTGGAGTTGACAGGTGGGTGGAGATGACAGGTGGTGAGAGTGGAGTTGACAGGTGGTGAGTGTGGAGTTGACAGGTGGTGAGTGTGGAGATGACAGGTGATGAGTGTGGAGTTGATAGGTGGTGAGTGTGGAGTTGACAGGTGGTGAGTGTGGAGTTGACAGGTGGTGAGTGTGGAGATGACAGGTGGTGAGAGTGGAGTTGACAGGTGGTGAATGTGGAGTTGACAGGTAGTAAGTGTGGAAATGACAAGTGGTGAGTGTGGAGATCACAGGTGGTGAGTGTGGAGATGACATGTGGTGAGAGTGGAGTTGACAGGTGGTGGGTGTGGAGATGACAGGTGGTGGGTGTGGAGATGACAGGTAGTGAGAGTGGAGTTGACAGGTGGTGAGTGTGGAGTTGACAGGTAGTAAGTGTTGAGATGACAAGTGGTGAGAGTGGAGTTGTCAGGTGGTGAGTTTGGAGTTGACAGGTAGTAAGTGTGGAGATGACAGGTGGTGAGTGTGGAGATGACAGGTGGTGAGTGTGGAGACGACAGGTGGTGAGTGTGGAGATGATAGGTGGTGAGTGTGGAGATGACAAGTGGTGAGTGTGGAGCTGACAGGTGGTGAGTGTGGAGACGACAGGTGGTGAGTGTGGAGATGACAGGTGGTGAGTGATGGTGGTGGTTGTGCATCACGTTAGTCATCTGATGGTGGTGGTGGTGGTAGTGGTGGTGGTGGTGGTGCAGGTTTGAGGAGGGCGGAAGGATACAGCACGTCCAACCTGGAGCTTGTGTAGACACTTGTGAGTGTGTGAGTTATCAGTGAGGAGTGTGAGTGTGGTGGAGGAGTAGCAGCAGTAGCAGTAGCATCAGGGGGTGAGGGAGGAGTGAGGTACAGCTCCTGGCACCACTACTAAGAACTACTTTGTTTATCATTGAAGCTGGTTGGTGGCACCACCAGCACGCCCCTCATTCTTAACACCCTCATGACTCTCTACCTCCTCAACTCTGGCTCCTTCTAACTACCGCTGCATCTTTAAGGTACGTCCAGCACTCTTATTGTGGCACTCAGTGCCATAGTTATATTGTAGTAGTGGCGCAGGTGGCACCTGGTGTGGGACCCCACACTCAACCACCACCAAGTTTAAAACTCAACCAAGCCGCTGTTTTGACCACAATATTGTATTATAATGTGTGTGGGAGGTATATATTGTGGGAGGAATGTTGTGTGGGAGTAGATAACATAATGTGGATGGTGGTGGGGGTTGGGGGAGGACTGAGGGGTGTACAAGACTAACTTTTATCACGACTCATAATTTATTAGCTGTGATGTTTGTGAAGTTGTTATTGAACATTTCGAAGTTGTATGAACTTGAAGTAAGTTAAGTAACTTGAAGTATGTTAAGTTGAACTTGATGGTCTTACCAGTGAGTGAGTGGTCTTACCAGTGAGTGAGTGGTCTTACCAGTGAGTGAGTGGTCTTACCAGTGAGTGAGTGGTCTTACCAGTGAGTGAGTGGTCTTACCAGTGAGTGAGTGGTCTTACCAGTGAGTGAGTGGTCTTACCAGTGAGTGAGTGGTCTTACCAGTGAGTGAGTGGTCTTACCAGTGAGTGAGTGGTCTTACCAGTGAGTGAGTGGTCTTACCAGTGAGTGAGTGGTCTTACCAGTGAGTGAGTGGTCTTACCAGTGAGTGAGTGGTCTTACCAGTGAGTGAGTGGTCTTACCAGTGAGTGAGTGGTCTTACCAGTGAGTGAGTGGTCTTACCAGTGAGTGAGTGGTCTTACCAGTGAGTGAGTGGTCTTACCAGTGAGTGAGTGGTTCTTGTTACCAGGGAGTGAGTGTCTTACCAGGGAGTGAGTGGTCTTACCAGGGAGTGAGTGGTCTTACCAGGGAGTGAGTGGTCTTACCAGTGAGTGAGTGGTCTTACCAGTGAGTGAGTGGTCTTACCAGTGAGTGAGTGGTCTTACCAGTGAGTGAGTGGTCTTACCAGTGAGTGAGTGGTCTTACCAGTGAGTGAGTGGTCTTACCAGTGAGTGAGTGGTCTTACCAGTGAGTGAGTGGTCTTACCAGTGAGTGAGTGGTCTTACCAGTGAGTGAGTGGTCTTACCAGGGAGTGAGTGGTCTTACCAGGGAGTGAGTGGTCTTACCAGTGAGTGAGTGGTCTTACCAGTGAGTGAGTGGTCTTACCAGTGAGTGAGTGGTCTTACCAGTGAGTGAGTGGTCTTACCAGTGAGTGAGTGGTCTTACCAGTGAGTGGTCTTACCAGTGAGTGGTCTTACCAGTGAGTGGTCTTACCAGTGAGTGGTCTTACCAGTGAGTGGTCTTATCAGTGAGTGGTCTTATCAGTGAGTGGTCTTATCAGTGAGTGGTCTTATCAGTGAGTGGTCTTATCAGTGAGTGGTCTTATCAGTGAGTGGTCTTATCAGTGAGTGGTCTTATCAGTGAGTGGTCTTATCAGTGAGTGGTCTTATCAGTGAGTGGTCTTAACACTGACTGATGCTGCCTTCACTAGTTAGCATACACAACACTAAGTAACTTTATTTAGGTACAGGTACACATAGGTACACTTATACAAATTGAAACTATTAAGTGACTCAACTGCATGGAAATCAGTAATGGTATACAATACTGTCAATATACACAATGTTAGTGTCAATTTCTTTAGCATTAAGTGCTTAGTGAATAAGTCTTTAGAATAAACTGCCCCTAATGCCATGGCATGCCAGTGGCTCTCCTTGCATTACAGTTTTATAATTGTAACTACCAATAACAGTGTACACTTGTAACATGCATCGAAATAAAAATATTATTATATTATTATTACAGTGGACCCCCGAGTTTCGTAAACCCCGGAAATCGTACATTTATGTAAGTATAATATTGTCAGTGCTTGTGGAAAAGTATTTTTGGGGGTCTGAAATAGACTAACCTACGTGACATTTTTCCTTAAGGGAGTAAATTCGTTCGGTAATGGCACTTGAGCAGACTTCAGGAGTGAAGTTTTTACGAAACTCGGGGGTCCACTGTATTATTATATTTATAAACTGACAAGTTGATGAAAGACATGTGGAATATCCCATGGCCTGGTAGGCAACGCTCCCGCCTCACACAGTGCGTCTGTGGTTTGATCCCTGGCAAGGATGGAAATGCTGGGTGTGTTTCCTTACACCTACTGTCTCCATTCACCTGGTAAGTAAGTAGGTACCTGGGTCTCAATGGAAATAAGACACAGTCCCTTGATGACACACTGCCTTTCTTGGGTTATCCTGGGTGGCTAACCCTCTGGGGTTAAAAATTCGAACACAGTCTTATCTTATAATGTATGTTCAGATTTTTAACCCAGCAGGTTAGCCACCCAGGATAGCCCAAGAAAGTCAGTGAATTATTGAGGGTTATCTGTCTTATTTCCACTGGGGTCCTTTAATCTTGTCCCCCAGGATGTAACCCACAATAGTTGACTAACACTGGTACATACTGCTAGGTAGAAAGGGACAGCAGGTGTAAGGGAACATGACCAACACAAGGCGAGTGTGTGAGCAGCTGAGCCATTGTTGCCAGTTGGTTGGTTTGTGGCTTTAATTGTAGTGCCTTTGATTCACATCTGAAGGGCCTGAGTTGGACCTCAGATATAGGTTAAAATAAGAATGTATGAAGGAACACTACACTGGTTGATCAGGCTCTGATTGACCATGAGGCCTGGTCTCAGACTGGGCCGCGGGGGCATTGACCCCCAGAACTCTCTCCAGGTAAACTCCAGGTACTGCCCATGCAAGACAGTACAATTCTTAATCACTTGTGTACCCTTCCAACATACATTTAAAGTTACCCAAAGTTTTTGCCTTAATGATTCCACCTGGAAGTTTGTTCCACTCATCTACAATTTTATTACCACTTGCCAAACCAATACTTCTCTATATCTTTTCTAAATCTAAATTTCTCCAACATGAATCTGTTGCTGGTAGATCTGTCTGGTTAGGTAATGTCAACACTTTATATTCCTTTTATTTATTACTGTTTTTTCCATTTGTACACTTAGTAAGCTTGTTCAGGTACAGGGTACATATAAATACAGTTACATAAATTGTCATACATTGCAGCATGTGTAGATTACCTAGGATAACCCCCAAAAAAGTCAGATAAAGTGACTTATTTCCATTGGGATCTTCCCAAATTCTGTGTTGATCATGTTTCTACACTTCTCTTCGGGATACTCGTAGTTTCCTTAGAGGTTTACTTCTCTCGATGACTGCATGTGTTGTGCTGTGGAATGACTAGATGTGTTGGCTTACTGATGTAGGCATCCTTTCCCCAAAAAACTAAACAAATCACAGCTAAAAGATTAAATAGTCCCTGGCTAACCCCCAGCATACTCAAATCCATTAATACAAAGCACCTATATGAAAAGCAGTACAGAATGGGTCAAATAACAAGAGAACAAACTAAACGTTACTCATCAAACCTAATGAGTCTGATAAGGTCAAAAAAATTGTACTATGAGAACAGATTACATAACTTAAAAGGTGATATAAAAAAGACATGGAAAACCCTATCTGAAATTCTAGGAACTAAAAAGATATCCACAAACAGAACAATCAAGCTAACAAAACCAGATGAACCCCCTACTCCCACCTATTGAAACAGCAAACAAACTCAATGATTTCTTCTCCACCATAGGAAAAAAGCTGGCAAGCAAAATCCCAAGTTCAAACACTCCACCTAACGACTATCTCACTGGCACCTATCCGAACACACTACTATTCCTAGCACCGACCAACCCAATAGAAGTTTCACTTATAATCAACACATTAAAAAACAAAGCAGGTGACCTAAATAACTTACCACCTTTTATATACAAAAAAGGATCTCAAGTTCTCTCACCAATTATTGCAACACTCTTTAACAAATCCATCGAATCCTCTACCTTCCCATCAATACTCAAAATTGCGAGGGTCACCCCCATACATAAAGGAGGAGATCAAACAGACCTGAATAACTACAGGCTGATATCTAACTTACCCCTTCTCTCCAAAATCTTTGAAAAATTAATTCATAGACAAATATATTCCTACCTCACCTCCAACAACGTACTCAACCACTGTCAATTTGGATTCAGGCCTAATAAAAATACAAATGAT
>WNWK01048322.1:0-13600 GCA_009830355.1 Cherax destructor
AAACCGTTATTACTAATGAAAGGCACTGAAGAGGCGTGAGTACTAGTGGATGGTACTGAGGGGGCGTGAGTACTAATGAATGATACTGAGTGGGCGTGAGTACTAGTGGATGGTAATGAGGAGGTGTAAATAGTAGTGGATGGTAATGAGGAGGTGTAAATAGTAGTGGATGGTAATGATGGGACGTGAGTACTATTGGACACAATAAGTGTCAGAAGTCCTAGACTGTTCAGCTGCCTCCCAGTATGCATAAGGGTGATTACAAATAGACCCCTGGCTGTTTTCAGGAAGGCGCTGGACAGTCACCTAAAATCAGTACCTGACCAGCCGGACTGTAGTTCGTACGTCGGTTTGCGTGCGGCCAGCAATAACAGCCTGGTTGATCAGGCCCTGATTCCGCGCGAAGCCTGGTCACAGTCCGGGCAACAGGGGGGTTGACTCCTGAAACCCTCTCCAAGTATACTCCAGGTATACAGTCAGTGGCTTCTTCAGTCCATTGCAGAGAACGGTGGAAGATGAGTAGTAGTTTGAGGTTATCATTCCCTCAGCCTGGAGTCTATGTGTTCAGTAAATCAATCTTGAGGAAAGTACAGCATATATGTGGCTAATATACAGCAGTCAGGTGTGGTGGAGCGAGCGATGTCACCTGTGAAAACTCCACTGATTACGTCGACTCAAGACTGAGGGACTGATTACCTCAATTAGTCCTCTTCTTCCATTGTTCTCTGCATTGGACTAATAAAGCCACTGGCTGGTGACACGTTTCCAGAAGATACTCAAATGTTGCAAGTGTCTTATTTATTCAAGCTGGAGGAAGGTACTGGGAAAGGGCAGGTTTTGGGGAGGGTGAAGAGGAAACCTGAGTGCTGGGGAGGGTGAGGCGTGTGGGAGGAATGAGTGGTGGGTGAGGATGAGTGGTGGGGTGGGGAAGAGTGCTGGGGAGGGTGAGGCGTGTGGAGGAATGAGTGGTGGGGTGGGGATGAGTGGTGGGGTGGGGAAGAGTGCTGGGGAGGGAATGAGTGCTGGGAGGGAGGAGTGCTTGGGAGGGAAGAGTGCTGGAGGGAAAGGTGCTGGGGTGGGGAAGAGTGTTGGGGGACGAGTGCTGGGGAGGGTGAGGAGTGTTGGGAGGGAATGAGTTCTGGGATGGGGGATGAGTGGTGGGGTGGGGGAAGAGTGCTGGGTAGGGGAATGAGTGCTTTGGAGGGTGAGGAGTGCTGGGGAGGAGGAAGAGTGCTGGGGAGGGGGAAGAGTGCTGGGAAGGGGATGAGTGCTGGGGAGGGGAAGAGTTCTAGGGAAGGGGATGAGTGCCGGGGAGGGGGATGAGCTCTGGGGGAATGAGTGAAGTGAAGGGGTAGTGAGGTGTGGTGTTGGTAGTGTGTGGTGACTGTGGTAGTGGGTTACAAGAGGTACTTGGGGTGCTGGTAGTTTGGGGCATCAGGTGGTTATGGGGAGGTGGTTGTTGGGGTTCAGGTGTTGGTGGAGGTAAGTAGGTAATGGGGGTAGGTGTGGTGGGATCCATTTGATGGGTGTGCGGATAGTGGTGGTGGGGTGACGATAGTGGGAGTGCAGTTAAGTTACCTGGAGTTGCTGGAGGTCACCGCCCCCGCAACCCAGTCCCAGACCAGGCTTCTCTGCTTTCTGGTCTGATCGATCAAGCTGTTAGTGCTTACCACCTGCATCCCGGCTGATCAGGAGCTCATTTGTGGACTTTGTCGAGTTCCCTCTTTAAGACAGCCAGGCGTCTGTTGGTAATTTCCCTTATGTATGTTGGGAGGGTTGAAGAGTCGTGGTTCTATTACACTTATTTATTTATTTCTCACTATACTCATCGCTCCTTTGCTTTACACTGGAGGTTTCTTGCACTTTCTGTTAAGCCTCATATGTAGTTATTTCAATGTGCAGGTCTGGAACCTATCCCTCCAGTATCTTCCATGCGTATATTATGACGTATCTTTCTTGTTTGCTTTCGGAGTTTATACGAGCTGTGAAGGTGCTGCATTTTCGCCTTCCTTGAAGTAGGTGGATAGTATGCAGTGATATTCCA
Source organism: Cherax destructor (assembly GCA_009830355.1). Taxonomy (NCBI): domain Eukaryota; kingdom Metazoa; phylum Arthropoda; class Malacostraca; order Decapoda; family Parastacidae; genus Cherax; species Cherax destructor. The sequence continues at coordinate 2,045 of WNWK01048322.1, forward strand.
GCCAAGAGAGAACATGTGACCAAAAGAGTGTCATAATTGACTTGTCATCTCTTTTTACGAACGTTCTAGTTATCCAACCTAAAATTTTCCTTGCAATTGCAATAAGAGCATTATTGTGTTCCTTGAATGTGAGATCCTCCCTCATTATCACTCCCAGGTCCCTCACACTGAACATATGCTTTACTGAGTAAATACTTTGTCTAATACTCTAATCCTGTTATTATTTTCTCAATCTTTCCGTGTTTAGTAAATTCAAATTGTCATTAGTGAATATAATGGAAGATTTGGTTGACATCATTGTGAAGGTTTAACTCAGCACTGTCCAATCTTGAAGCCACGATGAAGCAAGACTGGTTCCTCCTTAGCAAAATTACCAAAATGGAAAAGATAATAACAATGAAAATAAACACTTATTTATTCTAAAAATTTATGAAAACTATTAAACACTTAAACATGAGCATTAATCCTACCTTAAAGACAAAGTGAAATAAAGACGTGTCGATGTTCTTGACACGGGAGCTCTGAATTGGTCCTTGTTTTCTGAACTCCTCGCTGGTGTTGATGGGTGTGACTCGGTCGACGGATGTTTCCAAAACCAGATAGGTGGAAACTCAAATAACCATTTAAGATACCATGGACTCAGGTGTCGTCACCACTTGAAGAATGACGTGTAGTTGCCTGGATTTTGGTTCTAGCTGAACCACAGTTGTAGAGTATGAAGATTTGAAGTGACGTCTCTTTTACCACAGTGGGTTATGCTCCATCTGACACCCTCGGCTTTGTGCCAAATGACCCTAGCTGGCAGAGAAGGCTGGAATGGAAAGAAAGACATAGTTACTCACCACTCGAATAATCACTCCCATGGTAGGTATATGGCCTTTAAAAGAAATGGTGAGGATTTAAACAAATTACTTTACTTTAAGGCAAGACAGGACAGAGCATAACTACGTCTCCAAATTAAACCTAAGAGTGAAGCTCTTAAACAAAATAAAATTAAGACAGGAGCAGTGGTGAATACTTACAGATAATCAAGTGATTATCCTCTTGGTCAGAGCCTCGCACTTCACCTCTCACCGGTGAAGCTAGACACTACCTTAAACAAGCAGACTGCCACCAAACTATCACCATACATAGACTCACACTTTCATTCTACTACTTATGGAATTTTTCCCTCAAATCAGCTTGAACGTCACTGTCCAGGTGGGATGCAGATGGTTGGAAGCAGGTGGTGGGATGCAGGTGATAGGGTACCAGTGTGGTATGGAGGTGGTGGGAACTGGTGGTGGGGGTACCAATGGTGGGATACAGGTGTGGGAGGGGGTATCAGTGGTGCTATGCAGGTGGTGGGGTACCAGGTGGTGGATAGAGGTGGTAGGGCAGGTGGGGGGGAAGCAGGGTGGTTGGGTGCAGGTGGTGGGATGCAGGTGGTGGGATGCAGGTGGTAAGGTACTGGTGGCGGAGAGCAGGTGGAAGAGTACAGGTGGTGGGATGCAGGTGGTGGGATGCAGGTGGTGGGATGCAGAAGGTGGGACGAAGGAGGTGGGAAGCAGGTATTGGAATGCAGGTGGTGGGATGCAGGTGGTGGAATAGAGGTGGTGGGATGCAGAAGGTGGGATGAAGGAAGTGGGATGCAGGGTGTTGGAATGCAGGTGGTGGATGCAGGTGGTGGGATGCAGATGGTGGGATGCAGGTGGGGGTGGGATTGTAGGCGTTTAAGGGGGTACAAGGGACAGTTAGGGCACAGGTGATTGTAAGGGTGCAAATTGTAGTGGGGTGCAGGTGCTAGTAAGGTACAGGTGGTAGTAGGATGCAGGTGCTCGGGTTGTCAGAAAGGTTGAGTGGAAGGAGGTATGAATTTCTTAAGTGGTAGTGGACGTGTTCTGAGTCAAGAAAGTGATGAGTGGGAGGAGTGTTGAGTGGGAGGAAGCGTTAAGTAGGAAGAAGTGTTGAATCGGGAGGAATGTTGAGTGGAAGGAAGTGTTGAATCTAAGGAAGTGTTAGTAAAAGTGTTGAGTGGGAGGGTGTGTTGAAGTGGAAAAGGTTGAGTGGGAAGAAGTGTTGAGTGGGAGGAAGTGTTGAGTGGGAGGAAGTGTTGAGTAGGAAGGAAGTGTTGAGTAATTTAGAAGAAAAGTGTTGAGTGGGAGAAGTGTTGAGTGGGAGAAAGTGTAGAGTGGAGAAAGTGTTGAATGGAAAGAAGTGTTGAGTGGGAGGAAGTTTGAAGTGGGAAGAAGTGTTGATTGGGAGGAGGGTTTGAGTAGGAGGAAGTGTTGAATGTTAAGAAGTGTTGAGTGGGAGAAAGTGTTGAGTGGGAAGAAGTGTAAAGTGGGAGGAAGTGTAGAGTGGGAAGAAGTGTAGAGTGGGAGGAAGTGTTGAGTATGAAGAAGTGTTGAGTGGGACGAAGTGTTGAGTAGGAGGAAGTGTTGAGTGGGAGGAAGTGTTGAGTGGGAGGAAGTGTTGAGTGGGAGGAAGTGTTGAGTGGGATTAAGAGTGTTGAGTGGGAAGAAGAGTGTTGAGTGGGAAGAAGAGTGTTGATTGGGAAGAAGAGTGTTAAGTGGTCGGAGAAGTGGCAGATGCAGTTTAATATAGATAAATGCAAAGTTCTAAATATTGGACAGGACAATAACCATGCCACATATAAACTAAATAATGTAGATCTTAATACTACTGATTGCGAAAAGGATTTAGGAGTTCTGGTTAGCAGTAATCTAAAACCAAGACAGCAGTGCATAAGTGTTCGCAATAAAGCGAACAGAATCCTTGGCTTCATATCAAGAAGCATAAATAATAGGAGTTCTCAGGTTGTTCTTCAACTCTATATATCCTTGGTTAGGCCTCATCTAGATTATGCTGCACAGTTTTGGTCACCGTATTACAGAATGGATATAAATGCTCTGGAAAACGTACAAAGGAGGATGACTAAGTTGATTCCATGTATCAGAAATCTTCCCTATGAGGATAGACTGAGGGCCCTGAATCTGCACTCTCTAGAAAGGCGTAGAATTAGGGGGGATATGATTGAGGTATATAAATGGAAAACAGGAATAAATAAAGGGGATGTAAATAGCGTGCTAAAAATATCTTGTATTGACAGTACTCGAAGCAATGGCTTTAAGTTGGATAAATTCAGATTCAGAAGGGATATAGGAAAGCATTGGTTTGGTAATAGAGTTGTCGATGAGTGGAACAAACTCCCGAGTACAGTTATAGAGGCTAAAACGTTGTGTAGTTTTAAAAATAGGCTAGATAAATATATGAGTGGGTGCGGGTGGGTGTGAGTTGTACCTGACTAGCTTGTGCTACTAGGTCAGATGCCGTGCTCCTTCCTTAAGTGAATGTAACCTGACCTGGCTGGGTCCCGGGCATTGGCTTGCCGGTGGGAGACTTGGACCTGCCTCGCATGGGCCAGTAGGCCTGCTGCAGTGTTCCTTCTTTCTTATGTTCTTATGTTCTTATGTTGAATGGGCGGAAGTGTTGACCAGGAGGAAGGTTTGAGTGAGAGGAAGTGTTGATTGGGAGGAAGGTTTGAGTGGGAAGAAGTGTTGAGTGGGAGGAAGTGATGAGTGCGAGGAAGTGTTGATTTTGAGGAAGGTTTGAGTGGGAGGAAGTGTTGTGTGGGAGGAAGTATTGTGTGGGAGGAAGTGTTGAGTGAGAGGAAGTGTTGAGTGAGAGGAAGTGTTGATTGGGACCAAGTGTTTAGTGGGAGGAAGTGTTAAGTGGGGGAAGTGTTTAGTGGGAGGAAGGTTTGAGTGGGAGGAAGAGTGTTGAGTGGTAGGAAGAGTGCTGAGTGGGAGGAGGAGTGTTGAGTGAGAGAAAGAGTGTTGAGTGGTAGGAAGTGTTGAGTGGGAAGGAAAGTGTTGAGTGGGAGGAAGAGTGTTGAGTGGGAGAAAGTGTTGAGTGGGAGGTAGAGTGTTGAGTGGGAAGAAAGTGTTGAGTGGGAGGAAGAGTGTTGAGTGTGAGAAATGTTGAGTAGGACCAAGTGTTGAGTGGAAGTGTTGAGAGGAAGTGTTTAGTGGAGGAAGGTTTGAGTGGAGGAAGAGTGTTGAGTGGATGAAGAGTGTTGAGTGGAAGGAAAGTGTTGAGTGGAGAAAGAGTGTTGAGTAGGAGTGTGTGTGAGTGGGAGAGAAGTGTTGAGTGGAGGTAGAGTGTTGAGTGGGAAGAAGTGTTGAGTGGGAGGAAGAGTGTTGAGTGGGAGGAAGAGTGTTGAGTGGGAGGAAGAGTGTTGAGTGTGAGAAGAGTGTTGAGTGTGAAGAAGTTTTGAGTGTGGAGGAAGAGTGTTGAGTGGGAGAAAGTGTTGAGTGGGAGGAAAGTGTTGAGTGGGAAGGAAAGTGTTGAGTGGAGGAAGAGTGTTGAGTGGAGAAAGTGTTGAGTGGGATGAAGTGTTGAGTGGAGAGAGTGTTGGTGGAAGAAAGTGTTGAGTGGGAGGAAAGAGTGTTGAGTGGGAGGTAGTGTGCTGAGTGGGAGGTAGAGTGTTGAGTGGAGGAGAGTGTTGAGTGGGAAAGAGTGTTGAGTGTGAGGAAAGTGTTGAGTGGGAGGAAGAGTGTTGAGTGGGAGAGAGTGTTGAGTGTGAGGAAGAGTGTTGAGTGTGAAGAAAGTTTTGAGTGGGAGGAAGAGTGTTGAGTGGTAAGAAGAGTGTTGAGTGGGATGAAGTGTTGAGTGGGAGGTAGAGTGTTGGGTGGGAAGAAGAGTGTTGAGTGGGAGGAAGAGTGTGGAGTGGGAGGTAGTGTGCTGAGTGGGAGGTAGAGTGTTGAGTGGGAGGTAGAGTGTTGAGTGGGAGGAAGTGTTGAGTGTGAAGGAAAGTGTTGAGTGGGAGGAAGAGTGTTGAGTGGGAGGAAGAGTGTTGAGTGTGAGGAAGAGTGTTGAGTGTGAAGAAAGTTTTGAGTGGGAGGAAGAGTGTTGAGTGGGAAGGAAAGTGTTGAGTGGGAGGAAGAGTGTTGAGTGGGAAGGAAAGTGTTGAGTGGGAGGAAGAGTGTTGAGTGGAAGAAGAGTGTTGAGTGGGATGAAGTGTTGAGTGGGAGGTAGTGTGTTGAGTGGGAAGAAGAGTGTTGAGTGGGAGGAAGAGTGTTGAGTGGAAAAAAGAGTGTTGAGTGTGAGGAAAGAGTGTTGAGTGTGAGGAAGTGTTGAGTGGAAGAGTGTTGAGTGGAGAAGAGTGATGAGTGGAGGAAGAGTGTTGAGTGAGAGAAGAGTGTTGAGTGTGAGGAAGAGTGTTGAGTGTGAGAAGAGTGTTGAGTGTGAGGAAGAGTGTTGAGTGGGAAGAAGAGTGTTGAGTGGGAGGAAGAGTGATGAGTGGAGGAAAAGTGTTGAGTGGGAAGAAGAGTGTTGAGTAGGATGAAGAGTGTTGAGTGGAAGGGAAATATTCTCAAGGAGAGAGAAATATCCTATAAAGATAAACGGCCTTTTAGCAAGGAAATGCCCCTAGAAGCAAAGAGACAAGGAAATTGCCCTATGGGTATTGAAATGACCCGAGGGACAGGGAAAATATCCTCTTGTGGCTGATAAATAATAATACCCTTTGGAGCAATAAATGCCCCATTGAACAGTTAAATGGCCTCAGTGAAAGCATCAGATGAATAAAAAAAAGTCATTAAACAAAGGGAAAAAATGACATTATTTAGATGACTATATAATTATAACATGAAAAGCTACGGGTAAAAACGGGTTATTTGATCGTTTCTAAACTGATTCCATTACTTCATAAAGAAGTCACATATCTGACGTAAGCAAAGTTATGACGTCACTTTTATGTAATGCTCATAGTTTTTTTTTTTATCTCTTTTTTTTCCTTTTGTGTATCCATATATTCTTGCACTACCGTCCACAGGATGTATATGGAGTGCACAATAAATCAACCGCTTCGGCAGCAAAATCTAAAAACCTGCCTTTTTCTTTTTTCTTTAATGCCGTTTCGTTAATTATCGTAGTATTAATCTGCTGACATTAAATAATGTACTTAATAAAGTCTCATGTAGGTGACACGTCGTTTTAATAAATGCCTCCTTTTATTGTGTGTCCTTTTAGCCACTGTATCATAGGGCACACACAAGGTCAGGCCAAAAGTCAAACAGGATCATTCATCCTGTGTTTCCTTCAGCAACTGGTTCTAGCACCTGGTTCTAGCACCGAGAGTGACGCTTGTGTAGGTTTAAACCCTGTCTGCCTACGCAGTCATGGCCTTGCCACACTTGTTGAGGATTTACTTTTCAATGTGCTCGTTTTGCAGTTCAATTTGCTGTCTTTTAGATTCATGTTACCTAGTTAAACTTACTAACCTAACTTAAATTAACCTTACTTTATCTTACCCTTCCTTACCTTACCACACTTTACCTTGCCTTGCATTACTTACCTTACTTAACCTATAATTACCTAACATTTCCTTACCTATTCATACCTAACCTATCCAGACCTAATCTAGCCTAACCTACACAACAAAGTAGTTGATGTAAGTCTAAAATCAGCTTTAAGAATGCGTATAATAAGGGAGAGTTAATTCAGTAACTGCAAGTTTATATTGGCATGGAACGGAGCTAAGACTCCATAGTTTTAACAGTAAGTTAATAAACATGTAAGTGTTAAACATTATGTAATTTTCTACTTTGCTATATACTTAGTACACAAATATTATAAAATTATAACATTATTGTCTTATTGCTCTCATGTATATGTTACTGCGGGTTTGTAATATGTATATTATAAAACCGCTCAGGACCTTGATGGCAATATTAGTTGATCTAATTTAAATATTACATAACTGCTTGTGCGTGAAAGTCAACTCTGAAGATGTACTTTCTTTACCTGAGCTGACTGCCAACTTTTGTAAATGTTCCCTCTCTTAACCTTGCCAGAATGAAAGACAGTTTGCTTCTTGATTAGTTGTGTTTTAGATTGGATAATTTGTGTTTCGAGCGATTTTTGTGTATTGTTGCAGTCATTCACGCCTTTAAATGTTTCTGGAATTTCCATGACATGAAGGCTCAGTGCCTTTAATCAACGCTCGTGCAGAGCACATAACAGCTCACCTGACTTGGCTGTAGTCCTCTGCCTTGTAAATTCACAAAGATCTTATTTATGACGAACTTTGTTCTTAGGGTTGCATGATCTCTTGTCTTGACACTGTGACACACCTGTAATGCCCTACCTGGGCACGTCCATGGATTCACAAGATGACAGGGAGAAACAGATGTTTCAAGTTATGCCATTTATTGGACAAGAGTTTGTGGGTACAGAGAGTTGCACAACTCACGTCCACATTTTTTGGATTCAGGATCTGAACTGGTGTGAGCTGAGTTGGCCCTCGGGTGCTGATGCTCATCAGTTACATGACCCATACAGAGCTTCTGCATCTATTATCGAGTTTACTGGGTGCACCTGAGACTGTTACAAACGGGCGACACACGTACCAATACAACTTGTATTAGCGAGACCCGTTCATTAATCCAACATCCTATTCCAACGTTGAGTTACTTCAGAGTAAACTGTATAATGAGCAAAAACAAATAAAAAATAGATGATTATGAAGGATGAAAGTCGTACATAAATATTATTTATGGTTGGAGGAAAGGAACAGTGAAGAAAAAGGGAATGACTCCTCGGAGCATATATCATAGGGATGATGACATGAATTTAGAAAAAGATTGATCATAGGGGTACTTGCCTTTGAGGCCTGGGCAAAGATGATGGTGGACATGGAGGAAAAAATAATTGATGAGTAAAAGAGGAAACTTGGGGAGAAAATTTTCAAGCTTAAGTAGGAAACAAAAGAAAGAGAAAGAAAACTGAGCGAAGAAATTGAAACAGCTAGGGCAGATGCTAAGGAAGGAAATAGGAAGGTTAAGCAGCCAACCAGCTGGAGATTCACCAGAGACACAGAAAGACAGAAACCAAGAAAGTAAAGGATGTGAGCAACCAACATATGCTTCGAAGGATATTAGGATGAAGAGAGTAGAGAAGGGAAATGACCCATGGGCATTAAAAACAGAGGTGGGAATCTTTGGAAGAACATGAATGGAACATGAGACTCAGAGTTATCCCGGTACTTGAGTTAAATGAAAAAAAAAGAACCTGAGAATAAAGTAAGAAGGTAAAAGAATTCACATAGAATTGAGATGTAATAGAAGAAATGATTATTATTATAATCAAGGGAGAGCGCTAAACCCGTAGGATTATGCAGCGCCTGTGGGGGGGATGTGGAAGGTATTCAGGCTTAATTCAGGGAACTGGAGCAAAGATCCAATTCCCTAGATCAAGAGCCCCTCACCAGCGTCAAGGAACCTCCCTTGAGGGGTATAGAAGAAATGAGACCTACAAGTGAGACTAAGATAATCTTTGTTTTTGTGGGGAGGAACATATTAAGAAGGAAGGAAGGAATTATCTTTATGAGGTCAGAAACGAAGAACTCACTAATGAGTAGAATATAGAACCTGAGGGGATCTCTCAAATTCAACACATTCTCTGTTAAGGAAGAAGGACAGAGATGTACAGAAATGGAAACATGGGAAAGAAGATGGAAGGGAATCGTCGACAGAGGGATTGATTCCACTAAATTACCCAGCACTCCACATTGAATCTTTCCCAGTATCTCCAGAAGTGAGGATACAGGAAATTTCATGAAAAAATTATAGGAAATACAAAAATTAAATTTGGTACCCCAGAGAGCTACCGAATAATGAGAAAAGAAGCAAAGACAATGGTAGAGCAACACTGATAGTTAAAAACCACTGGAGATTTAAGGAACTAGGAAATCTGGTAACAAGGGATTTCAAAGATTATACAGCAGGTATTGTCAAGTCCGGAGGGACAAAAATAATGGTGGAAGTGATAAATAATCTACTATGAAACAATAGGATGCCAAGAGGAGAATGAGCAGAATAACAGGATTATGATTTACATAGTAGAGACGGTGTTATGCCTTTGACTGCGTAATGTAAATAAAAGTCCTGGCTCCTAATGGAACATTAATTAGTCAATATTAAATTTATTGTAAGGAAGGACACAATAACTCACCTATGCAAAAATATAATATATTAATAGTAAATTAACATATACAGTCTACAATCTACTCTGCTAAATTCCAACATCATCTTTACTCACTCACATTAGCTCACTAGCACACTGCTACTAGTGAGTAAAACAAAATATATAAACATTTATAAATAGGGAGGCTCCATGACCCCCCTTTCTTCTGCCGCTCTGTCTACCAACAGGCAAAAACACCATGTGAGTACTCTCCCAAAACATAAACAGACCTCTGCACACCAGGGCCTTACAGGTAAAAATGAGAGCACTTAAAACAATAAAATAACTTAGGGTATAAACTTACCCCAACAAAATAACCCCCACTAACACCAACGCCTAACCATGACGACTTCTCCCCGCCGCCACTCCTCTCCTACTGACACATACCTCTCCTGCTCATGTCCTGTCCTGGCTACTCTTCAGGACTAATATGCGTCCGGTTTCAGAACTAATCCCGGAATCTGACATTATATATGGAGCGTGTTTTATACACAATATTCACCAATACACTACGCAATAAACGGTGACAGAGTGAGTAACAAGAGACAAACCTAATCTCCTAACACCAGGAGATTTTTACCATCAGAAGATTGACAGGGAAAACTGGGACCCCATGGAAGACCAGAGACATGGAGAGTGGAATTTGTGGAAGCAGTAATGAAGAATTTTCCGTGACAATATATGAAAGAACCAGGAAAAGAGAGGGAAAGAAATGAGCTATCAAGACTCCATCTGTTTTTGTTTTAAAATGATCATGACATAGCTTATGGGAAAAAAAACTATGTGGCAGCGATCATGTGATACTATGTTTTAAGTTTCTGGTGGAAATGGAAATCGGGAAAGAAGTGGTCTTAGTGGGAAAAAGAAAAAGGGACTATAGAAGTGGAACTATGATAAAATGAAAACCTTCCTGCAAGAAGTGCAATGAAAAAAGGAAGTAGAGGTTAAAACTGTACAGAAAACAATGTACGTAATAAAGGCAAAATAAAAAAATATACTAAATATAAAGAAAAGAAAAGAAATAAGAAACAGCTATGACGGTTCAGTTAGGACTGATGAAAGGCCAAGGGAAGGAGCAAGACGCCTTGCAAGAAATATAGAGAGAATCAAACCACAGAAAACCGGTAAACAAGAAGAATGGCTAGAAATGAATACATAAGAATAAGAAAGGTAGTTAAAAGTTACTTCACAGCCAAGTGTGAAGAACCAAGTAATAAGGACGATGGGAAGGAGATTAATGGTATAAATTACCGACACGATGGAAAAATAATCGTGGGCGAAACATCCACAGACTTCCAAACACGTATTTCAGAACAACAATACGCAGGCGGAACGGGTGTTTTAAGGAACGCCTGTGTTCAACACTGAAAATTCCACAACCATTTAATCAACGACAATAACGTAAGACTTATCGTCAGGGAAGAAGACACTCAGTACTGCAGACCAGGAATAATCACTTATTTGTATATCTAACAATTTCACCCAGAACAGCGGCTTCTATAACATAGTTGAAGCCCTTGCTAAGAAACTTCATCGTTATCCTGCATAACTACATACATACCCGCCCGTCCCGCGCAGGTCCCTTCCTCTCAGATAAAACCCACTAAACATTCTCTGCGGTCCCTTGCAAATCCATCTCCAATACAACCTCCCCAGCATTTTCCACTTGACTCTCCACCTTATATATACTCATGTACTCTTTACCCAGGCAGATCTATTTGTGACTTGATAAAGCCCACACAGTAGGCTTTATCAAGTCAAGGATCGTATTATACTTCATTTGTGTTTATTTTTCCAGGATGATGGAATGCTGACAGATAATGACAGTGGAGACGAGTCAAAGATTCATTTTTTTATATAGAAGAAACTGCTTAACATCCAGAATGAATTGTGGTTAGACTAGACCAAAAAGTGTTAGAAAATATCAGCACAACAAAAGACATGATGAGACTACTAAGTGAACTTGATGAAACAAAAGAAATGGACCTAATAACATATCTCCATGGGTGGTGAGAGGAGGAGCAGAACCACTGTGACCCAAGAGCAGAATAACAGGATTATGATTTACATAGGACAAGTTCCATAAAATTGGAAAAAGTTGTGTGGTAGGGTAGACAAGAGGCACTGAACTACAGGGCTGTATTTATATCTCTTATATTGTCAAAAATAGTTTTCAGAGCAGTTGGAAAGAAGATTCTTTACAAAAAACGAGCACGAATTAGGGAATGTAAAATCCTGTCCAATGAATTTACTGTACTTCAATGATACAATCGCAGAGATAAAACAAAACAAGATGGGTTGCATCTGTTTGGACTGCCAGAAAGACCTTGATACAGTAGAACATCAGAAATTAGAGAAATGGGTTGGGTAAAAAAGTGGAATTTTCAGTGGGTACAGGGTATATGAAGGGCAGAAGTCAGAGAGGACCAGTAACAGATGAGATATTAGAATGAGAGACAGAAATGGAGATGTATTGTGCAAGGATCGCTATTAGGACCATTACTGATTATGTAAAACTAATATGAAGAATAAGAACAGAGAGGAAAG
>WNWK01048323.1:0-13600 GCA_009830355.1 Cherax destructor
CCTATGACATACATTAGCTATATTATTTGGGTCTTTACCTGACACTAACAGAGCACTGTCATCCCATACAGTAGGAGTTTGCACTTGACACTGATGGGCATGTCATTTACATAACACAGGAATAATAAGGGACCCAGAATACTACCTTGGGGAACTCCACATGCTATCGGCAGTGGTTCTGATTCCGTTTTGTTGATTTTGACAATTTGTTTCCTGTTGCTAAGATAGGACTTAAACCAGTCTGTGGAACCTATGCTGATAGATTGAAGTTTCTTACATAATATATTGTGGTTGACAGTATCGAAGGCCTTTTGCAAGTCTAACGTTACCATTCCTATGAGGTTTCCTATAGACATTTCAGTTCTCATGTAATCCATCAGATTAATTAGGGAGGTGTCGGTTGAGTAAGATCTCCTAAAGCCTGATTGGTAACTATGGAGAATGTTGTTGTCACTAAGATACTTAACTACTTGACAGTACACCGCCCTCTCTAGAATTTTGGATATTACACTGAGTATACTAACAGGCCTATAGTTGCTGACATTAGACCTACTATTTTTCTTGAAGATAGGAGTAACTCTGGCCTCCCTGAACCCCTCTGGCACTGTATTAGTGGTGATGGACAAATTTATTATGTGAGCAATGGGGATTGCTAGTTCAGAGGCACCATCTTTTAGGAACTTAGACGGGATGTTATCTGGGCCGGTGCTCTTAGTTGGGTTTAACCTGCTTAGTTCTTTTTGCACGAAGTCATGAGATACACTTACTAGTTGGTATAGTATGTTTTAAATTTATCAGAGTCTGTGTTAAAGGTATTTGATGCAGCTGGTAGCTTACTTACTAGTGTTGATGCGACAAGTTGTGTAGTATGAATTAAAACAATTTGCCACTTTAATTGTTTCGTGGCATACCTCGTTATCGACATTTAGTACTATGTTAGATCTTTTTTTTTTTTTTTTTTCCACAAGTCGGCCGTCTCCCACCGAGGCAGGGTGACCCAAAAAGAAAGAAAATCCCCAAAAAGAAAATACTTTCATCATCATTCAACACTTTCACCACACACATACATAATCACTGTCTTTGCAGAGGAGCTCAGATACGACAGCTGAGAATTGTCCCTCCCAGCTGTCACTATCCCAGACCCCTCCTTTAAAGTGCAGGCATTGTACTTCCCATTTCCAGGACTCAAGTCCAACTAAATAAATTTAACTGGTTTCCTGAATCACTTCACACAATGTTACCCTGCTCACACTCCAACAGATCGTCATGTCCCAAAAACCATTTGTCTCCATTCACTCCTATCTAACACGTCACACATGCTTGCTGGAAGTCCAAGCCCTCGCCCACAATACCTCCTTTACCCCTTCCCTCCAACCTTTTCTGGACAACCCCTACCCGCCTTCCTTCCCTACAGATTTATACGCTCTCCAAGTCATTCTACTTTGATCCATTCTCTCTAAATGACCAAACCACCTCAACAACCCTTCTTCAGCCCTCTGACAAATACTTTTAGTAACTCTACACCTTCTCCTAATTTCCACATTCGAATTTTCTGCATAATATTTACACCACACATTGCCCTTAGACAGGACATCTCCACTGCCTCCAGCCTCCTCCTGCTGCAGCATTTGCAACCCATGCTCACACCCATATAAGAGTGTTGGTACCACTATACTTTCGTACATTCCCTTCTTTGCCCCCATGGATAACGTTTTTGTCTCCACAGATACCTCAATGCACCACTCACCTTTTTTCCTTCATCAATTCTATGGTTAACCTCATCCTTCATAAACCCATCCGCTGACACGTCAACTCCCAAATATCTGAAAACATTTACTTCTTCCATAATCCCTCTCTCCAATGTGATATCCAATTTTCTTTATTTAAATCGTTTGATACCCTCATCACCTTACTCTTATCTATGTTCACTTTTAACTTTCTACCTTTACACACTCTCCCAAACTCGTCCACTAACCTTTGCAACTTTCTTTAGAATCTCCCATAAGCACAGTATCATCAGCAAAAAGTAACTGTGTCAACTCCCATTTTGCATTTAATTCTCCAAAAATTTTAAACCCACCCCTCTCCCCAACACCCTAGCATTTACTTCTTTTACAACCCCATCTATAAATATATTAAACAACCATGGTGACATTACACATCCCTGTCTAAGACCTACTTTTACCGGGAAGTAATCCTCTCTCCTACACACCCTAACCTGAGCCTCACTATCCTCATAAAAACTCTTTACAGCCTTCAATAACTTACTACCTATTCCATACACTTGCAACATTTGCCACATTGCTCCCTATCCACTCTATCATATGCCTTTTCTAAATCCATAAATGCAATAAAAACCTCTACCTTTATCTAAATACTGTTCACATATATGCTTCACTGTAAACACTTGATCTACACATCCCCTACCCACTCTAAAGCCTCCTTGCTCATCTGCAATCCTACTCTCTGTCTTACCTCTAATTCTTTCAATAATAACCCTGCCATACACTTTACCTGGTATACTCAGTAAACTTATTCCCTATAATTTTTACACTCTCTTTTATCCCCTTCCTTTATATAAAGGAACTATACATGCTCTCTGCCAATCCCTAGGTACCTTCCCTCTTTCATACATTTATTAAACAAAAATACCAACCACTCCAGCACTATATCATCCCTGCTTTTAACATTTCTGTCATGATTCCCTCAATTCCAGCTGCTTTACCCCCTTTCATTCTACGTAATGCCTCACGCACCTCCCCACACTCGCATCCTGCTCTTCTTCACTCCTAAACGATGTTGTACCTCCCTGGTACTAGTACTGGTTACTGGTTTATGGCTACTGGTTTATGGTACTGGTTTATGGCTATACCCCAACTGTTTGAGTTGTTGCCAGAGCTTTCTAGGGTTATTCTTGTACTCTTCGATTTTTGAGCAATAGTGCCTTGCCTTTGCGCCTTTTATAAGCCTCTGCACTCTGTTCCTCACCCTTTGGAATTATTTAGTGCTGCAATATCCTGTCTGTTTGCCTTAAATCTTTTTATCAACTGGTCTCTGAATTTCATATTATCTAATATCTCAGTAGTCATCCAGGGTTCAGTTCTTCGTTTAATCCTAACCTCTTAAACTGGTGCAATATTATCAAGGATGGCAGTGAACATTGTTTTGAATTTTTCCCAGGCATCATTTACGTCTGTGCAAATTGTTATCACTGACCAGTCACAATTGTGTAGCATATTTACCAGTGTTTCTTTACTGTAGTTTCTAGTTGACCTAACATTTATTGTCTTGTGTAGGTCTATTCATTCCCTAGTGATTTTCCTGGTACATTAAATGATGAAATGATCACTAAGGCCTGTGGTAATGACCCCTGACTGACTAATGTTCTCAGAGCGGTTACAAAGTATGTGGTCAATTAGGGTAGCTGAGAACTGTGTGATCCGGGTTGGTGTATTAATTAGTTGCGTGTAACTATTTAAATCCAGAATTTGCTTATATCTTTTACATAACCCGTTATTTTGCTGTTGAAAACAGATATTGAAGTCTCCTAGTATTACTGTCTCGTCATTGTTATCAAGTCCTGACAAGACTCTCGAAAAGTCCTCTAAGAATTGGTCATGGGTGGGAGGGCGATAACTAGTTCCTACTAAGATGGGTTTCATCTTGGGAAGCAACACTTCAAACCATAGAATCTCCAGTTTATTGTCATTTAAATCAGGTCTTGGATTATAGGCTTAGTCGTTCCTTATGTAGGCACATACCCCACCACCTTTTCTATTCCTATCTAAGCGTTTTATATTGTAACCTTCTATTTTGACCTCGTCGTCAGTCACCGTATCATCCAACCAGGATTCCGAGATGGTTCAATGAAGTGTTTGGTCCCAGTGTGAAGAAATATCTCCTGGAAAATAAATTGGACCTCAAGTGCCTCCTGGTAATGGACAATGCTCCTTCTCATCCTCAAGACTTGGAAGAGCAAATTGTGGAGGACTTTAAGTTCATCACAGTCAAGTTCTTGCCCCCTAATATCACTCCTCTCCTCCAGCCCATGGACCAGCAGGTCATTTCAAACTTCAAAAAACTCTACACCAAAGCAATGTTTCAAAGACACTTTGACATAACCTCAGACACTCAATTGACTCTAAAAGAGTTTTGGAAAGATCACTTCAATATCCTCCATTGCATAAACCATATAGGGAAGGCTTGGGAGGAAGTGATCTCCAGGACTTTGAACTCTGCTTGGAGAAAATTGTGGCCAGACTGTGTCCCAGAGAGGGCTTTTGAAGGTTTTGGGGCTGAGCTTCAGGACCCTGAACCTGTTGTGGAACAAATTGTGGCACTGGGGAAGTCCATGGGGTTGGAGGTTACTAGCAACGATGTGGAAGAGTTGGTGGAGGACCACAAGGAAGAGCTAACCACTGCAGATCTGCAAGAGCTTCATCTGCAACGGCAACAGTCCACAGTTCAGGAAATTGCTGCAGAGGAGGAGGAAGAGAGATGGAAGACGTTGCCTTCTTCAATGATTAAGGAGATTTGTGCCAAATGGACTGATGTACAAAGATTTATGGATCATTTTCTGCTGAAACTGTCTACCCTATGTCCAACTTTCACAGTCGCCATCTGGTTGAATCCTCCCTTATACACAACTTTCCCTGTATGAATCTTAGCCCTGGCTTTGTCTCTGTAGATGTTTTCCTCTCCCATTACATTGTTAAATGCTCCAAACTTCAGAAGACCAGTGATTTAACCTGATTCCTTCCCCTTCTATCTCTTCCCCCTTCTCCTCTTTCTTCTTTCTCCTCTGGGTTTTCTTTCTTTTGCCTTGTGTTTGTCCTTCTTTACTTTATTTTCATTTTTTCCCCCTCTGTGTTCTTGTCCTTACCCTATGCGGGCCGCCAGCTTTATTGCAGTGCTCCTCTTTCCCAAAATATGACTGACTCCACTACTACTACTTCCACTACCACTACTACTTCCACTATTACTCCTCCACCACTTTCTTGTGCCCTCCCTGTCTGCTGGCCTATAAATACCCCTTCTACCTTTTCTTTGTGTTAGTGCGACTTTGTAAATGGTCCAAGTCGGACCGAAACTTCGTCGTAAGCTCCTCTCTTCTATGTGCGGGTTGTGTGTGTAATGTTATTTTATGTTTATTTAAATGCTTATTTAAATGTTTGTATTTATTTATTAATAACTGTACTATGTATGATTGTTGTGTGTATTTATAACTATAATTAATCTCATTAAAATGTATTTTTTGTGAATATTTTTGGGTTTCTGGAACGGATTAATTGAATTTACATTACAGTGGACCCCTGGAGTTCGTCATTAATTCGTTCCAGAATGCTGCTCAAGTGCCGTTACCGAACGAATTTGTTCCCATAAGGAATAATGTAAATTAGATTAGTCCTTTTAGACCCCCAAAAATACACTTACAAAAGCAGTGCAACCCCAGGTTTCAGTGATATTATTCCAGTGAATCAATTTGTGTTACTATTACGTATGCTACACTTCTCAGACAAAACCAGGCCTGACAGAAACGACAGGTTATATAAGATTAGGAATGTGTTTGTGTATCTGATACAGAAATTCAATATGTATTTTTATCCCTTTAGGAAGCTTGTTATTGATGAGTCTTTGATTATGTTCAAAGGTAGGCTGTCGTTCAAGCAGTATATTCCAGGCAAGAAGAAATGCTTTGGTTTAAAGTTGTTTGTGCTTTGTGAGTGCTACTGTGGTCTTATATTGGATATTATTGTGTACACTGGAAGATACCAGGAAGTTATTGGTTAGAACAATGATGGAACATATCTTGGTAATTCATAAATCGTAAGCATATGCCTAGGTTCGACGCAGACACTCGTAGTGGTGAGGTGCAGGCGTTTGCTGCCAATGACATCATGGCATTTCGGTGGCAAGACAAACGAGATGTCACACTGTTGTCATCACTTCACGTAAACAAAATGACAGACACTGGCAGGCAGAATAGAGACCAATGAACCCATTTTTAAAACCTGCACCTGTGATGGACTACACTCTCGATATGAGTTCAGTGGACAAATGTGACATGCAGATTGGGTTTGCTGATTGTGTTCGCAAGAGTTATAAGTGGTACATAAAACTCTTTTTCCATATTCTGGACATTTCCATGCTCAATGCTTATAATATATATAAGATGAGGACCAGAAACAAACCACCATATGGCGAATTTTGTTTGTCTGTCATCAGACAAATAATAATCAAGTACCAAGTAACAACACCTGCAATAGAAAACCGCCCACAAAATTATCAACAACTACCCTCTCGTCTGAGGCCTGGTGATCACTTCCTAATAAAACTGCCTGCTACTGATTTCAAGAACAAGGCTCAGAAGAGGTGTTATGTCTGTGCACATACAAAAAAAAATGCCCACAACAATGGAGAGACACTCGTTTTATGTGTGAAGAATGTTAAACACTACTGTGCATGACACCGTGTTTCAAAAACTTCCACAGGCTGCAGAACTTCTAGGAACATGTCCAGTGACTCTATGTGTGTATATTTAATATAGAAAAATAGTAATGAACAGCATTTTATATTGTTGGTTTGTGTAAACATGTTTTGCAAACAATACATATAATAACAGTTTGTGCAGTTATTGTGTAGTATACAACGAGTGAATACATAAAAAACAGGCCTGATATTGGTCTCACAGGCCATAAAAGTTATTTGAAAAAAATAAAAAATAAAAGAAAAAAAGTACAAAAAAAGAAAATAAACTCTTACCAGGTGACCGGCAGTCGGCGATGTTGCCATAAGCGTTTTAATTTCTGTCAACTTCATGCCTCCATATCTCGGTAAGTATTGATCGCAAAAATTATTTTTTTTAGCCTATAACACTCAGAAAAAAACTATCATTTCATAAGAAAAAATATTTTTTTTTTTTCGAATATTTTTCGACTGAGAACGAGTTTGGGAGAGGGCCTCTCGACCCTAAAAAGGTTAAATCTACCCCCATACCTGTTTAACCTATACTCTCACTAGCCCATCTTTCTATCAATACATAATTGCTTATATCTTACCCTGACTACCTCCTCCTCTAGTTTAACCTTCACCTCTCTCTTACTTGCTGATGCCTTTTCCTTGTATCCCATTTACCTTTTACTCTCACTATAGGTATAACTAGAAAATGATCTTATATATCCGTTGCCCCTCTATAAACATCTTGATGTCTACCCATCAATCTTTTATCTACCAATACATAGTCAAAATAACTACTGTCATTATGCCCTATATCATATATTTTATACTTATTTATCCTTTTTTTCTTAAAATATGTATTATCTATTACCAAACCTCTTTCTATACAAAGTCCAAACAAAGGCCCCCATTATTATTTACACCTGGCACCCCAAACTTACCTACCGCACCTCTATAACCATTTCTCCCACTTTGGCATTCAGGTCCCTACCACAATTACTCTCCCACTTGGTTCATAACTCCCTAAACACTCAACATCTTTCAAAATCTCTCTCTCCTCCACATTCTTCTCTTCTCCAGGTGCATAAACATTTAAGAAAACTAACTACAGTGGTACCTCGACTTACGATATTTTTTCATTCCAGAATGCTGTTCAAGTGCCATTACCAAACGAATTTATCCCCATAAGGAATGATGTAAAATAGACTAGTCCTTTTAGACCCCCAAAATTACACTTACAAAAGCATTTAAAAAAATAAACTTACATAAAAGGGTGAGTTTGGGGACCATCGTAAGTCGAGGTACCACTGTATTTGCATCTGACACTTATTTTAATTCATATAATCCTTGAATTTATTCATTTATATTCCCTCTTCTCCTTCCATACCTGATTTTTCAACATTATTGATACCCCATCCTTAGCTCTAATTCTCTCAGATACTCCTGACCAAATCCCATTTATTTCTCTCCACTGAAACCCCTACTCCTTTCAGCTTTATTTTGCTTAGATACATCCAACTCTTTTCATTCATAACATTAGCAGTCATCTTTCTCTCATCATTCATCCACGCACATTCAAACATCCCAACTTTATAAAAATTCTTCTTTTTTTTTTATTAACACATCGGCCGATTCCACCAAGGCAGGGTGGCCCGAAAAGAAAACTTTCATCATCATTCACTCCATCACTGTCTTGCCAGAAGGGTGCTTTACACTACAGTTATAAAACTGCAACATTAACACCCCTCCTTCAGAGTGCCGGCACTGTACTTCCCATCTCCAGAACTCAAGTCCGGCCTGCCGGTTTCCTGAATCCCTTCATAAATGTTACTTTGCTCACACTCCAACAGCACGTCAAGTATTAAAACCATATGCCTCCATTCACTCCTATCAAATACGCTCACACATGCTTGCTGGAAGTCCAAGCCCTCGCACACAAAACTTCCTTTACCCCCTCCCTCCAACCTTTCCTAGGCTGACCCCTACCCCGCCTTCCCTCCACTACAGATTTATACACTCTCGAAGTCACTCTGTCTCGTTCCATTCTCTCTACATGTCCAAACCACCTCAACAACCCCTCCTCAGCTCTCTGGACAATCGTTTTGGTAATCCCGCACCTCCTCCTAATTTCCAAACTCCTAATTCTCTGCATTATATTCACACCACACATTGACCTCAGACATGACATCTCCACTGCCTCCAGCCTTCTCCTCGTTGCAACATTCATCACCCATGCTTCACACCCATATAAGAGCGTTGGTATAACTATACTCTCATACATTCCCTCTTTACTTCCATGGACAAGGTTCTTTGTCTCCACAGACTCCGAAGTGCTCCACTCACCCTTTTCCCTCATCAATTCTATGATTCACCTCATCCTTCATAGATCCATCCGCCGACATGTCCACTCCCAAATATCTGAATACATTCACCTCCTCCATACTCTCTCCTCCAATCTGATATCCAATCTTTCGTCACCTATTCTTTTGTTATCCTCATCACCTTACTCTTTCCTATATTCACTTTCAATTTTCTTCTTTTACACACCCTACCAAATTCATCCACCAACCTCTGCAGCTTCTCTTCAGAATCTCCCAAAAGCACAGTGTCATCAGCAAAAAGCAACTGTGACAACTCCCACTTTGTATTTGCTTCTTTATCTTTTAGCCCAACACCTCTTGCCAAGACCCTCGCATTCACTTCTCTTACAACCCCATCTATAAATATATTGAACAACCACGGTGACATCACACATCCTTGTCTAAGGCCCACTTTTACTGGGAAATAGTCCCTTCCCTCCTACACACTCTAACCTGAGCCTCACTATCCTCATAAAAACTCTTCACTGCTTTCAGTAACCTTCCTCCTATTCCATACACCTGCAACATCTGCCACATTGCCCCCCTATCTACCCTATCATACGCCTTTTCCAAATCCATAAATGCCACAAAAACATCTTTACCCTTATCCAAATACTGTTCACCTATATGTTTCACTGTAAACACTTGGTCTACACACCCCCTACCTTTCCTAAAGCCCCCTTGTTATTTTTAGTAATTTATATAAGAGAAAGTGTCACTAGCCCATTGCTCCCAGCATTCCAGTAGACTCAAACACACATGGCTTAGGGAGAAAAGATTCTTTTCCACTTCCTCATGGAGATAAAAGGAAATAGATAAGAACAAGAACTATTAAGAAAGAAGAAAATTCAGAAGTAGTGGGTCACACTACATATACAGTGGACCCTGGTTTTGCCGAAAATTCTTTCAAGAATGCTGCTCAAGTGCCATTACTGAACGAATTTACTTCCTTAACCCTTAAACGGTCCACACGTATATTTACGTTAGCATTGCTACTGCCCCAAACGTATATTTCCGTTTTATTTTTCCTGCCTCCAAATTTAGCACGATTGGCCTGAGATGCCTGGTCATCATAGAAAGGGTCTTAACGCTCGGTGTGCGCCATATTAAAAAAATCTGGGACCACTTAGTACCTTGTGGGAGCACCAGTTAAATTGAGGGCCAGCTAGAGCAAACACTGCAGCAAACACCATAGATTCACTGATGTCATGTCATATTAACACTCCCCTTTGAAGTGGAAAGTGATATCGGCAGGCTGGCAGGCCAGCTGGCTGCCTGCCTGCCTGGGGACCTGGCTGGCAAACAGCTGGTTGGCCACCTGGCTGGCCAGCAGCTGGCTGGTCAGCTGGGTACCTGATTGGCTGTCTATCTCTGTCTGTCTGTCTGTATCTATCTGTCTCTGTCTCTATCTGTCTCTATCTCACAGGAACACATACGTAAATACAATTATACATAGTGTAAATTACCTAGGATAACTAAAAAAATCAAGACAAAGTGTTATAATGTGCTTGTGATCTGCGAAATACCAGTTGGTTCATGAGCTACTCTCTGAGACAAGCAGACAGAAAGGAGACGACTCACAGGCAGACAGAAAGACAGACACACAGACAGAAGAAAGACAGACACACAGACAGACAGATACAGACAGACAGACAGGTTTGCATAACAAATAAAGGGAAGCAATGTAAGGTGTCAAATGTCATCACTTTAATTACTGGACTGATAAGAAAAGATAAGACTATGGCTCACCCATCTCGTGAAATGTCACCAGAGTCATTAGTGGAGATCAGATGAGATAAGGCAGGGACACAAATCTTTTTTATTATTATTATTATTATTATTATTATTATTCACTATCATTATTATTAATTTTATTTTTATGCACTATCATTATTATTATTATTTGAATACAATTTCAGTACCTAATATTAGTGTCAGAACACAGATTGGCAATGAAATCACAAGAACTACTATAAATTGTGATTATGAGAACATAAAAATTATATAAAATAATAAAAAAAAGTGAAAAAAAGGTATATCGGCAACGATTCTGCAAGCGGCAGGACTCCTGTTGCTGTCAGGTGAGCATCCAGTGCCAACTTCTCCGCCTCATATCTCGGTAACTACTGACCCAAATTCTTTTTTTTTTTTACCCTATAACACTTAAAAAAATGTGCTCTTTATTTCTATAATTTTTTTTTTTTTTTTTTCAAAAGAGCTAACGTAAATATACGTTTGGACCGTTTAAGGGTTAAGAAATAATGTCACGTAGGTTAGTCTATTTCAGACCCCCAAAAATACACTTGCAAAAGCACTTACGAAAATACACTTGCATAAATGTTCGAGTTTGGAGACGACCGAAAACCGAGGGACCACTGTACGTGTACAGTGGACCCCCGAGTTTCGTAAACCCCGGAAATCGTACATTTATGTAAGTATAATATTGTAAGTGCTTGTGGAAAAGTATTTTTGGGGGTCTGAAATAGACTAACCTACGTTCATTTTTCCTTAAGGGAGTAAATTCGTTCGGTAATGGCACTTGAGCAGACTTCAGGAGTGAAGTTTTTACGAAACTCGGGGGTCCACTGTATATGTAATGTGACCCAAGTATAAGTAGAAACAGGAACTTGTACCTGTTTTCATGCATGTTTATGAGACAGAAAGAAAAGAGACCAGGCATCCTACTGTTGTGTAAAACAACTACAGGTTTCCATTTCACATGCATTTGGCAGGACAGCAGTACCTTCCTGAGTGGTTGTTGTCTACCAACCTTTGGATCATACCTGACTACCCTGACCGCTTACACTTCCTTGGTGCTATAACACTCTTTTTGGTTTAGTTGTTTCCAAAGAACTTAATAATATAGTTTTAAAGGTACAGTGGACCCCCGAGTTTCGGTCATAATTCATTCCAGAAAGCTGCTCAAGTGCCATTACCGAACGAATTTACTCCCTTAAGGAATAATGTCAAGTAGGTTAGTCCATTTCAGACCTTCAAAAATACACTTACAAAAGCACTTACAATATTATACTTACATAATTGTACGATTTCCGAGGTGACCGAAACTCGGGGGTCCACTGTACTTATTTCTTTTTCATTTGGAATATTTATTGATGAGGACCATATAAGATGCAGTGCATTTTCTAGATTTAATTTTATAGTAAAAATTGTTTCTTATCAAATCAAAATCAAAATCTTTATTTCCTTGTAAAGCTTACAATGTGTGGTTTACATGTTATAAAATATTAATTACAAAGAAGGCCACTAGCATGCCTAGGCATATTGATGTAGGTTATGGAGCAGTATACAGGGGATCCCTGGAGTTCGTAGGCGTCGGAGTTCGTAAAATTCGGAGTTAGTAACGTTTTTTCAGAAAAATATTGGTTCAGTTTTCGTAGATCCGCTCGGAGTTAGTAATTTGTCCCGGATGCGTATGCGTGGCCCGAGCGGGCCCGACACTCCATTCAGAGTCAGTGTGCCATTGTTTAGCAGCGAGTGACCACCACCCACGCATTCATACCATACATTTTGTCATTATTCCATTGTTTTTAGTGCTTACAACTGCTAAATAAGCCACCATGAGCCCAAAGCTCCTAGTGCCAGCCCTTTGGTAAAGGGCTGAGAGGGGAGAATGTGTCTTCTTAAGTGATTCAGTGATTCTACGATATGTTATGATACTAAAGCAGCAGGAGTTGATAAAGGCTATAGTGCCAGTCAGCGATAAAGTGTAGCATTAACAGTGTAGCAAGTAAGTTAAGCCATTAATCGATAGAAAAATGACGACACGAAACTTAACTCCTCCAATGTTGTTGGAGTTATATAGGGTTACTAACAACACTGCCGTGTCTGGCGGCCATCTTTATTTAAGACTTATCTTTCAGTGGCCCTCATACACCCAACAACAATCAACACAACACCAGTAATCACATTCGTAATGACATTTTATTCATTCTAAAGTATAGTGGTCCCTCGACTAACGTAATTAATCCGTTCCAGGAGCTAGTACTTAACACAAAAAATACGTAATTCGAAACCTTATTTCCCATAAGAAATAATGTAAATACAATTAATCCGTTCCACCCAAAAATATTCACAAAAAATACATTTTAATTATAGTTCTACATACACAAAACAACATTATTAAAACTATTTACTTACCTTTATTGAAGAGAGTTGCAGGCATCTGGAAGATAGGGAGGAGTGAGGGAGTGCTTAGTGTTTGGAAGGGTAATTCCCCTCCATAAAGACTTCAGGTAACAAGTCCTTATCTGGGGTTACTTCCCTTCTTTTTCTTTTAATGCCACTAGGACCAGCTTGAGAGTCACTGGATCCCTGTCTCGTGAAATAACTGTCCACAGTCCTCTGTTTCTGGCGACTCTTTAATATTTTCCTGAAGTGCAACATGGCTCTGTCACTGAAGTGGTTGCACAGATGGCTCATTTCAGCTTGCTCAGGGTGGTGTTTTTCAACAAAACTTTGTAACCTATTCCATATTCCACACATTTCCTTAATCACTGAAGAAGGCACCTCCTTCACTCTCTTCCTCCTCCTGTGAAGCAATAACCTCAGCTCTGGTCTGATGCTGTTCCAGTTCCAGCTCTTGCAGCTCTTCAGTTGTTAGCTCTACCCTGTGCTCCTCCACCAACTCTTCCACATCCTCACCACTCACCTCCAACCCCAGGCTGTTCCCCAATGCCACAATATCTTCCACAACATCTTCCACAACAGGCACAGGGTCGTCAGGGTCAGGAGGGTCAGCCTCAAATCCTTCAAAATCCCTCTTT
>WNWK01048324.1:0-13600 GCA_009830355.1 Cherax destructor
GTGATAATAAGTTGTGGGGCTAAAGATAGAAAATCAGAAAATCCAGTTTAGAACCGAATTATTGACTGTGTTTTGTTATTAGATTTCCGGGTTATTTTAGCAAGATTGTTGTGTTCAAGTTCTCTCGAGTTCTGAGTTTTAACAGTATAGCCCGTGTTAGCCGAGTTTATCTTTCCTGTTAAAACTTCTTTCCTTGTAAATATTTTATTATTCCTCAGAACCCGCTGGTGCATGAATACAGATTGATCGATCAAATTTGCAAATTGAAATTGTTATATATAAATGTTTATATCTAGATCCATTAACATTCTCTTAAGTACTGTTAACTCAAGAAGTGCGAGAGTAAGATTAATCTTGATCAGTTCTAAGTTATGTGTTTGCTATTGTATAGATTCATCCAGTACCACCTGTCTGTTCAGTCTATTGAGTTGTATAGTATGCCGAGACGTCATACGATAACATGGCCGAGCTGTCGTATCAGTATCATATGTACACTTGTGTAGTGTACCAGCATTCAGCATTCATCCCACTTATACAGCTGGTCCCTTTGCGTGTGACGTCACGATACCCGCTGACGTCAGAGGCTCAGCGCATGTGCACAGTCTCAGATAGGCGTACGCCCTCAGTAGCGACAGACCTATAACTGGACAGACGTGGCTGGACTCTCTCCTACTGATACAGTAAATATACCGTAACCATCCTACAAGGAGTGTCTATGTCTACCTAAATATCTCTCCCAAGACCCACACAACACAGTCAACGGTGGATACAGAACAGCAGCCCCAGATCCCAATCGAGACACCAGCAGCCGCGTCGACCCTGAGCGAATGGGAACCGGACTCCAAGAATGCCAGCTTCACCTCGATGATCATGATCATCACGGAGTGCATTTCAAACCTGCTCCCGTCTATTGTGGACCGGGAGAACTGCAGAGAGCTCCTAGGCACCCTTATCAGCTTGGTTCTGCTGGACTCGAAGTCGTCAGACAAATTGCAGGAACATCTCGGCAGAGTCTTCGAATCCACAATCAAGAGGAGACAGGAAATGATGACTCCATCGAGGGAGTCCATGGACGAGCAGGAGTGGATGGAGTCCGACAAGTCGCTCTCCAGCCCTTAAAAATTCTACAGTGGAACATCTACGGCCTGCGACAGAAAATCCACCTCGTCGTCGAAACGGCAGTCCAGGAGGCAATCGACGTTTTCCTGCTCCAGGAGACCTTAGTGAACCCGCCACCGAACCCGCAGCCCCGCAGCCTTGCATACCAGGATTCTCGGCCTACCTACAGCAAGCTGGAGTTCCCGCCAGGGGCATGGCAGTCTACGTGAGGAACTCCATTCCCCACTTAATCGTCAGCGACCCCATCAACTGTGGCGAAGGGGTTGAGGTGCAAGCTGTCACTCTGCACCTACCGGCCAGGCCACTAACGATCTATAATGTGTACCGGAACCCGAGAGTCACCCTCGACCTCTCCGAAGTTGCAGCTCTCGCTGTGTTGCCCAGCCATGGCGTGCTGGTGGCAGGGGATATCAATGCCCACCATGAGCTACTGCGCTCGGTCACTCCCACAAATGAGACAGGCAGGCACCTGGCAGCAGTGCTGGAGGATGTCCCAGAGATCGCCCTCCTCAACACAGGAGAGCCGACCCACCACTATGGCAACCGACTGAACGTCACACTCCTCTCCCAGATGCTACTTCCAGGAGCCAGTTTTGAAATCCATCCTCTTCTCACCAGCGACCATTTTGCAATCGTCACCACTCTGTCACTCTCAAGGCACCCTCCGTACTCCCCACCTCCACGGTGGAACACTAAGAAGGCTGGCTGGCAGTGCTTCCAGGACGTCATCCAGCAGTGGTGGGAGGAGACTGATCTCTCTGACGACCCAGATGAGGCTACCCAGAGCCTCCAAGCAGCTTTCTCTCGAGCAGCTGAGGCGGCAATACCACTCACAAGGGTCGGGGGAACGCCCAAGCGTGATTGGTGGTTCTATGACGAGGCAGTCAAAGAACAAAACCACCGCGTCAATCGTGCCCGTAGGTTACACCGACGCAACCCCACGGCTGGGTCCCTCAGGCTTCTGCGAGAGGTGGTGCGGCACGCACGCCACATCTCCCACAGGACACGTCTGGCAAAGTGGTTTGAGTGGTGTGCTTCCTTCAGCCACTACTCTACCCTGTCTGAGATCTGGAAGAAGATCAGCATAGCTACGGGAAAGCGTAGAGGCGCTGTGCGTGCTCACCACGACCCGGCTGGGGAGGCAGAGAGGCTGGTGGTACTCTTCACATCCAGGGCAGCCACAGCCCGCCTACCCCAGGAAATCCAGGACCTTCAGGCCACCCTCCTCCCTGGTAGGACTGCGAGGATTCTAGAGGCATCCCAGGCACAAGACGACACCGACGTCGAGTTCACCGGTCGGGAGCTGCAAGCTGCCTTCAAGACTTCACGGGACATGGCCCCCGGGCAGGACGGAATCACCTACAGTATGATCTCAAAGGCAGGCCCTCACGGGCATGACGCCCTCCTGGAAGTCATCAACCGTACCTGGAGATTCGGGCGACTTCCCACCGCATGGAAGGAAGCCAACATCCTGCCGATCCCCATGTCCAGGGATCCAGGCAACATGCGGCCCATTTCCTTCACCAGCTGCCTATCCAAGGTTGCAGAGAGGATGGTGTTGGAGCGCCTAAGATGGAAGCTTCTCCCGGAGCACCAACACATCTACGGCTTCACACGGGGAGTGGGCACCTCTGAGAGCGTCACCACCCTCATGGCCAGCATTGAGTCTGACAAGAGGCCGAAGATTGTCATCTTTCTCGACCTTGAGAAGGCCTTCGAGCTGGCCAGTGCACCGGCTATCCTCGACCTACTGGCGCACAGAGGAGTGAGGGGCAAGCTGCTTGCCTGAGTCGGCTCATACCTACAGGGCCGGCAGGCGCGGGTACGCTTCCAGGGGCAGGATTCTGCCCTCAGGGCCTTGGAAAATGGCACCCCAGCAGGGCGGAGTCCTCAGCCCAACTCTCTTCAACGTGCTGATGCATGAGCTGGTGCAGCTGACGTTCTCAGCAGGCACCCAACTGCTCAGCTACGCTGATGACCTGGCACTCATTGTCATCGGGAAGCCCGGACTGTTGCGCAAAGCCCAACGCGACCTCAGCCTGCTAGATACCACCTGCCGTCGCCTTGGCCTCAAGATTCAAATTCAAATTCAAAATTCAAATTCTTTATTTCAAGTAATATACAAGGTGGGGTGTACTTATAATTATTCACTTAGTAAAGTAGATATTACAAGAAGGCCAATAATATGCCTAGGTGTGCCTAGGCTTTTCAGGCAGTCTTATGATAGGTCTTACTCAATAGCTACACAATGATTATAGATTCAAATTCTTTATTTCAAGTAATATACAAGGTGGGGTGTACTTATAATTATTCACTTAGTAAAGTAGATATTACAAGAAGGCCAATAATATGCCTAGGTGCGCACAAGTCCAAGGCCATGATCTTTCGTGCCAAGGTGCCTGATACCAGGCTGAAGATCTCAGACATCAACCTGGACTGGGTCAGCAGTTACCAGTATCTTGGTATATGGATTGACAGCCGACTCTCCTTCCGCAAGCAGGCAGAGTATGTCAGGGAGCGTGCCATGCAACGTGTCACAGCCATGCGTGCCATGGCCAATCCTAGGACTGGTGCCAACCACGATATTCTCCGGATGTTCTACGTGCAGGCGGTGCACTTGCTAATCGACTATGGTGCAATCACCCTGGCCCATGCTCATCCCTCATGCCTCAAGCGCCTCAGCGTTGTACAAAATGCTGCGGCTCGGGTCATGCTGGGGGCCCCGGGCTGGACCAACACAGTGACTCTGAACAGAGAGGCACAACTGCAGCCCCTAAGTGACAGGATCGCCCTTGTTGCTGCCAGGAGGTTGGCCAAATTTGTCCAGCTACTGGGCGGTGAGCGCCTGCTGAGAGACCTCCCTGACCGTCAGCGAGGCGACTTCGCAGGGGGCCATGTCCGACTATGGTTGTGGTCGGCTGCGGAAGTGACAAAGGAGCTCCTGCCAATGCCGCTCCTCGAGGACAAGGGATGCGACCGGCCAGTCGATGGGTACACCATGCCACCGCCATGGGCACCAGAACCGGTCGTAATCCACCTTGCAAACCTGCCAGCCAGCAAGCGTCACTGTCCACAGCGCGTGCTGCAGCAGTGGGCAGCTGCAAGCATTGCTGCAGCGGAGCATCCCGGGTGTGCAGTGTACTACACTGATGGATCAAGAGACCCCGAGGCCGGCCGCATGGGTTCCGGGATATATCACTCCTCCCTAACGGCCGGCTGGCGCCTCCCAGACCACTTCAGCATCCTACAGGCAGAACTCCACGCCATCCAGAGGGCCATCCAACATGCGCTCCTGGAACACCACCAACCTCCAGTCATCCACGTCGACTCCAGGGCGGCGATACAGGCCATCATGCATAGGGAGCCCAAGGATAACATCCGGCTCCTCACCGCCATCAGAAGAGACCTACATTCACTTGACGAGCAGGGCCAGCAAGCAACAATCAATTGGATACCAAGCCACATCGACCTTGATGGGAATGATGCGGCGGATGGGGCGGCTAAGTCTGCCACACTTGCGGCCCAACCTGCGACTACAATTGCCATTAGCCGGAGGCAGGTGCACCTTGGGGGCAGCTTCCTCAGCCAGACGCCCACTACCAGCACCGGGAGCATCTCGGAGCCGGCACTGGTATGACAGAGCGACACGTAGGGAGCCCCCACCTAACATGAGGAAACTGAACATTGAGCTGCAAGTCAGCGTCCACCGCCTGCGCCTTGGCTACCCTACTGCAAAGCGCCTCATCGAACGCATGAGTGAGGAGCTTTGCCGCCACTGCAACTGGATGGTTCCAAAGCCTCTAGTTCACTACATGCTTGACTGTCCTGCGACGACGGCCATCCGCCGCAGGCACTTCCCGATGGCACCTGGGGATTTGACCTGCGAGGACAAAGCAGCCCGGCTGGTTTACCTGGCCACCCATGACTTGGAGACACTGCTCCCAGTCCTAGCCACCCACCCGCCCCCTTGATGACGACGCCGGAGAACCCCGACGACGACCAAGACTACCCACTACAGCTATTCTTTCTCTCACTTCCTTCTTTCTTATCCCCCATCCTTCTTCTTCCTATGTAGGTAGAACCACAGCCTGAAGTACCAAGACCTGCTGATGAAGATGCGACGTCAGAAGACACTCCCCATCATGGGGAGCCACAGCAAGATGACCAACACCCTCTACCCAGGGGGCCAATGCCGGGTCACCATTTGGAGAAGACCCGGGCCGGATGTACCGGCGAACATACAACAACAACAACCAGCAGCATAGCATTGTGGGGCAGCGTAGAAAGAGCAGAGTTGAGGCAGTGCTAACCGGCTGACATGTGACTTGAGTACAGTGATGAGATCTTGACTGGTTAGGCTTCAAATATTAGGGCTCACGTTGCTGAGCCTAGAGTTGAGTTCCTATGTTCTTACCTAGAAGGTGATTGGTGGATAGAGGTTGGTAGGAGGGCGGAGGAGGGGCAGCAGCTTAAGGTGTTTGTCGATTAAGAAGTCGGTGGATTTTGTGCAGTTACAAAGTTCGTTGATAGTCTTATTGAAGGAACCGGGATCAGCTACATTTTGCATGTAGGCAAACATTATACAATAGATTTGTGTATAAGCGCCATCGGGTAGAGGAGGGAAGGAGGTGGAGGTAGTCGAGTGGCTTGTAGGATTTTAGTAGTGTCTGTTTGTAGCTTAGTTAAAGTAGCATAAGTTGGGGTCTTCTTCTTTAGGTCTTTTAGTTTCTTGGATAAGATTTCCTTTCGGACAGGGCATTTTGCTGCAAGTGTATGATGGTCGCTCTTGCAGTTGATGCATGTAGGTGTAGTAGTGGAAGTACAGGTTCGAAAATCATGGCCGTCGTTCCCACAAGCGGAGCAGATCTTTTTGTTCTTGATGTGGCAGTCGGTGGAGAAATGGTTGTATGAGTCGCAGTTCCAGCATGGATATATGTGTTTGAAATGTTCTGGCTCAATCTGTCGTGGATTAATAAAGTAATAGATAACCAGGCCGTTTGATAGGGCTCTGGCAGCCATAGTGATGTCAGTAAACGTAATCTTCAGCATTGATGAGGCAGTGGGAATCTTTGTGATGCTTTCGATAGTGGCCCAGTAGTTTTGCTCTTCAATTGAGGACTTAATTTCAGCAGTGGACAGGATCGTGATGATCTTGTCTAGACGTTTCAAGAATACAGATCTTTTTACTTTCAAGTAAGGAGAGGTAGAGATAACAGCCATGTTCATCAAGAGTCTTCATAGCACTTGGGGAGTAGACTTTCTCGACTTCCTCGTCATCAGTGAAGGTAAAGAGGAAAGCCTCCTTCAGTGAAGCAATGCCCGAGAACTTGACCTGCAGGCAGATTTTCAGGGCTGCCGCAAGTGCAAGCTTCGTGGCATCGTTGATGATACAGCTTTTAGGTTTTATCTTCACACGATGAAACATCGTGGAAGTGCAGAGTCGCTTGGAGACAGGTAGATGTTCCCCTCCCAAACGGGAATCATAGGGAGACTGTGATGACAGAAGCTACTGTGACTTCACACGGCAAGGGCAGCAGAGCGAGTGATCCGGCAGCTCTGAGTGAGCGAAACTGTTCCTTAATTAAAAATTATCCTAGTGGTGGACATACGTCCTAATTTCGTTCACATAGTTTATTAGTAATGGTGAGAGCGTAGTTGTCACGATCTTCAGCTTTTGCAATCTATTTTCGTCGTTTATGTATTTTGTAGGCCAAAACTGGACAGCTTGTTCAAGGTGAAGCGTCGGTGTTGTCTCTGATGCTGTGTACTCAAAATTTCTAGTAATAAAATCTGGCAAATCTTACAAATATTATGTACTTGTGTTTTAGACAATTGTTTTCAAAATCGTTTCTTGACCACTTCGCTAACCTGACTAGTTCACTAAGACTTCCACAGTTAGTCTTGAATGTCGCATTTTTCCTAATTTTGTCTCTGTAAATTTTTCTGGTGTGGACGATTGTAAAGTAGGGAAGATTGTTAATCACTGAACCCACCAACAATCCCAGTTTGTTTATCAAATAATGTTTCTTCGTCGTTTTAAACTTAAGATTATAAGACAACAATCTATTTAAAAAAAAAAATTCGATATTCAGAAGCTTAGTATGTGAGTAAATAAAAGTAATACCTTGCGGCGTTCAAGTTATTGCATATTGTTCAGCGATTTTGAAATAAATATTTGAACTAGTTAATATTATGTTTTGGATAACTCTTCTGTTTACTGCGTGGTAACTTTACATGATGATATTAAGGATATGATAATTTTACACCTTTCACAATCTGCAGGATAACTTCCCCTCTCATCATGATAAAAAAAACAATATGAGAAAAGGTAACTTTTAAGGCTAACGAGTGTAATGTTTATTTTTCATTAAACTGTTGGTGCAGAATTCTGGTAATGACTATAGAGAGGCTGGTGGACGCTGCCTGCCGGCCACACGCTGTAATGTTGCATCTCAACACGACTGCAGGAAGCCAGACAAAGTCTTCTGCATCTCTCCAACACACGGTGAGGACTTTAACGTGATATTTAGCAGACAATGCAGTGACGGGTTTGTGGGAACAGTTTCATTCACGAGTGGGATTCATCAAGTCCTTAATACAGCCCACTTGTCGGCGAAACGTTGTACCGATGTTTCGAAGCATTGTTACCTTTTTATTGAATATAATTTAAGATTTATATTTCTTGTGGGAGAATCTGAAACATTTCTGATATCTATCTATTAGGGTTGTGCCAAAGTATTGGTTTAAAAGCAGCCGACACCAGCCGATACTTTTTAAAATATTAATATTATCTGTGTGCTTAAAAACATCTAAATTAACTTGTTGGTTTTCAAAACCATTTGTCACATCTGTCAGACACAGCAACATCATGGGATCTTGATACAAGCGAATTCTTCAACACTTGTCCAGCCTTTGGACGAAGACCTACTTCGACTAGTTGATGGTTCCATTATGGCCCCGCCTCCTCCTGCTTCGCCTCATCTGACTACAGTATATAAGCCACTTATACGGCCCTATGCTGTACTTTCTACAAAACTGATGGACTGAACACAACGACTCCAGGCTGTGGGACTGATTATCTCGAACTCTTCCTTTCCTTACATCATTCTCCTTTGTATGGACTGATGAAGCCACTGTGTGGTGAAACGTTTCTTCAATAAAGATTACCATATGTTGCATAAGTGTCTCAATGTTGCATATGTGTCTTGATAAATTAGACACATATGCAACACTTGGGTATCTTTATTGTGGAAACTTTTCGCCACACAGTGGCTTCATTAGTCCAAATCAAAGTAGAAAGTTGTAAGGAGAGGACGAGTTTGAGGTAATCAGTCCCTCGGCCTGGAGTCGATGTGTTCAGTCCATCAATCTGGTAGTAAGTACAGCATAGGTTGTTGTCGTTGTATGTTCGCCGGTACATCCGGCCCGGGTCTTCTCAAATGGTGACCCGGCATTGGCCCCTGGGTAGAGGGGTCGGTCATCGTCTTTCTTGGGGGCCCCAGTGACGCTTGCTGGCTGGAAGGTTTGCAAGGTGGATTACGACAGGTTCCGGTGCCCATATCGGTGGCACGGTGTACCCATCGACTGGCCGGTCCCATCCCTTGTCCTCGAGGAGCGGCATGGGCAGGAGCTCCTTTTTCACTTCGGCAGCCGACCACAACCATAGTCGGACACGGCCTCCCGCGAAGTCGCCTCGCTGACGGTCAAGGAGGTCTCTCAGCAGGCGCTCACCGCCCGGTAGCTGGACAAATTTGGCCACCCTCCTGGCAGCAACGAGGGCGATCCTGTCACTTAGGGGCTGCAGTTGGGCCTCTCTGTTCAGAATTACTGTGTTGGTCCAGCCCGGGCCCCCAGCATGACCCGAGCCACAGCATTTTGTACAACGCTGAGGCGCTTGAGGCATGAGGGATGAGCATGGGCCAGGGTGATTGCACCATAGTCGACTAGTGAGCGCACCGCCTGCACGTAGAACATCCGGAGAATATAGTAGCTGGCACCAGTCCTAAGATTGGCCATGGCAAGCATGGCCATGACACGTTGCATGGCACGCTCCTGACATACTCTGCCTGCTTGCGGAAGGAGAGTCGGCTGTCAATCCATATACCCAGATACTGGTAACTGCTGACCCAGTCCAGGTTGATGTCTGAGATCTTCAGCCTGGTATCAGGCACCTTGGCACGAAAGATCATGGCCTTGGACTTGTCCGACGAGATCTTGAGGCCGAGGCGACGGCAGGTGGTAGCTAGCAGGCTGAGGTCGCGTTGGGCTTTGTGCAACAGTCCGGGCTTCCCGATGACAATGAGTGCCAGGTCATCAGCGTAGCTGAGCAGTCGGGTGCCTGCTGAGAACGTCAGCTGCACCAGCTCATGCATCAGCACGTTGAAGAGAGTTGGGCTGAGAACTCCGCCCTGCTGGGGTGCCATTATCCAAGGCCCTGAGGGCAGAAGCCTGCCCTTGGAAGCGTACCCGCGCCTGCCGGCCCTGTAGGTATGAGCCGATCCAGGCGAGCAGCTTGCCCCTCACTCCTCTGTGCGCCAGTAGGTCGAGGATAGCCGGCGCACTGGCCAGCTCGAAGGCCTTCTCAAGGTCGAGAAAGATGACAATCTTCGGCCTCTTGTCAGACTCAATGCTGGCCATGAGGGTGGTGACGCTCTCAGAGGTGCCCACTCCCCGTGTGAAGCCGTAGATGTGTTGGTGCTCCGGACCAAGCTTCCATCTTAGGCGCTCCAACACCATCCTTTCTGCAACCTTGGATAGGCAGCTGGTGAGTGAAATGGGCCGCATGTTGCCTGGATCCCTGGGCTTGGGGATCGGCAGGATGTTGGCTTCCTTCCATGCGGTGGGGAGTCGCCCGACCCTCCAGGTACGGTTGATGACTTCCAGGAGGGCGTCATGCCCGTGAGGGCCTGCGTTTGATATCATACTGTAGGTGCTTCAGTCCTGCCTGGAGGCCGTGTCCTGTGAAGTCTTGAGGGCCGCTTGCAGCTCCCGACCGTTGAACTCAACGTCGGTGTCGTCTTGTGCGCGGGATGCCTCTAGAATCCTGGCAGTCCTACCAGGGAGGAGGGTGGCCTGGAGGTCCTGGATGTCCTGGGGTAGGCGGGCTGTTGCTACCCTGGATGTGAAGAGTACCACCAGCCTTTCTGCCTCCCCAGCCGGGTCATGGTGAGCATGCACAGCGCCTCTACATTTTCCCATTGCTATGCTGATCTTCTTCCAGATCTCAGACAGGGTAGAGTAGTGGCTGAAGGAAGCACACCACTCAAACCACTTTGCCAGACGTGTCCTGTGGGAGATGTCGCGTGCGTGCCACATCACCTCTCGCAGAAGCCTGAGGGACCCAGCCGTGGGGTTGCGTCGATGTAACCTACGGGCACGATTGACGCGGTGGTTTTGTTCTTTGACTGCCTCGTCATAGAACCACCAATCACGCTTGGGCGTTCCCCCGACCCTTGTGAGTGGTATTGCCGCCTCGGCTGCTCGAGAAAGCTGCTTGGAGGCTCTGGGTAGCCTCATCTGGGTCGTCAGAGAGATCAGTCTCCTCCCACCACTGCTGGATGACGTAATGGAAGCGCTGCCAGTCAGCCTTTTTAGTGTTCCACCGTGGAGGCGGGGAGTATGGAGGGTGCCTTGAGAGCGACAGAATGGTGACGATTGCAAAATGGTCGATGGTGAGAAGAGGGTGGATTTCCCAACTGGCTCCTGGAAGTAGCATCCGGGAGAGGAGCGTGACGTCCAGTCGGTTGCCATAGTTGTGGGTTGGCTCTCCTGTGTTGAGGAGGGCGATCTCGGGAACATCCTCCAGCACTGCTGCCAGGTGCCTGCCTGTCTCATTTGTGGGAGTGACCGAGCGCAATAGCTCATGGTGGGCATTGATATCTCTTGCCACCAGCACGCCATGGCTGGACGACACAGCAAGAGCTGCAACTTCCGAGAGGTCGAGGGTGACTCTCGGGTTCCGGTACACATTGTAGATCGTTAGTGGCCCGGCCGGTAGGTGCAGAGTGACAGCTTGCACCTCAACCCCTTCGCCACAGTTGATGGGGTCGCTGACGATTGAGTGGGGAATGGAGTTCCTCACGTAGACTGCCATGCCCTTGGCGGGGGCTCCAGCTCGCTGTAGGTAGGCCGAGAACCCCGGTATGCGTAGCTGGGAGTTCGGCAGCGGGTTCACTAGGGTCTCCTGGAGCAGGAAAATGTCAATTGCCTCCTGGACTGCCGTTTCGACGCCGAGGTGGATTTTCTGCCGCAGACCACAGATGTTCCACTGTAGAATTTTTAAGGGCTGGAGAGCGACCCGTCAGACTCCATCCACTCCTGCTCGTCCATGGACTTCCTCGATGGGGTCATCATTTCCTGTCTCTTGATTGTGGACGCGAAGAACCTGCCGAGATGTTCCTGCAATATTGCCGACGACTTCGGGTCCAGCAGAACCAAGCTGAGAAGTGTGCCCAGTAGCTCTCTGCAGTTCTCCCGGTCCACCATAGACGGGAGCAGGTTCGAAATGCACTCCGTGATGATCATTATCACCAAGGTGAAGCGGGCATTCTTGGAGTCCGGTTCCCCATCATTCAGGGTCGAGGCGGCTGCTGGTGTCTCGATTGGATCTGGGCTGCGTTCTGTATCCACCGTTGACTGAGTTGCTGCTGTAGGCCTGCAATCCCTTCTGGGCGATCTGGCTGGCCCGGGAAGGTTCTCCTTTGTTGCTCACGGGGACGTCTTGTTTTTTGCATTGGGGGGGCTCCACTGGTGGGTCGGCGGGGTCGGGTTGCTGTGGGCCACCCCCCCTGAGCAGCACCCCTGGGCCGGGCTTTGTTCATCCCACGACCCCTGCTTTCTCTGAGGCTTTGGGGCCTGTCGGGGTCGTTGGCTGCCCTGGTTCGTGCCGGGAGCTGTACCCTGTCCTGTCTGGCGGAAACCCGCACTGGGAACTCGGTGTTGTAGGTCGTGGGCTGGCTCTGGGAGGCTGTGGTTTTTCCCGGTGGCCGCTGCTGAGTGTTCCATGGGATGGTCGTCAAACCGTCTGTTGCTGCGGGGGCCCCCGAGTGTTGGGTTTGCTGTGGTCGCATAGGGCGTGCCGCTGCGATCTGTTGCCACCGCTGCATTATAGCAGAGCAGCTCTGATTCCAGGGGGGGGGCCTCTTCCCACAATTGGCACTTTGGGGCCCTCTGGGCGTTGAATTTGGGGTTGTTCTACCTGAGCAGGGCTATGCAGTCCCTGGAGTCGTGCTGTTGCTGCAGACCCGCACTTTTCACATGCTGCAGGTGGCTGTGTGGTTGAATCCCGGGAAATTGAGCACTGGAGCGGGCCGTCTATGTAGGCCCGGGTCTTGGGAAATTTCCCCCCCATTCCTAGGTGATGTGGGGGGGGCCCCTGTGGTGGATCAACACGCTCCGAGTCGGTGCCTTGTTGGTTCCCCTAGTCAGTCTTTCGGCCTTAGATATGTGAGCACTTCGAGGAAGTGCTCTGCTGAATGGGCCGGGACGGCTCGACAACCCCCTTGCTCACCTTGTCCTGGGCAAAACCCCTTATCCCTGGGTTCTGCAAAGCCATGGTTTTTTATCCTGTCGTATGTATCCTCGTCCCGAGGCTTTGCCAGGATCTCCCCTGAAACGTGATCTTGCAGCTGAGCTTGCTGGAGGGACTGTTGTTCCAACTCCCTCACCATCTCGTAGGTGGGGAATATAAACCTGTTGAAGGAACTGGCTGTCTGGCGGGCCAGACCGGTTCCTCCCCTCACCGGGTAAACTCCCCAGCCCCATCTGAGGCCAGGATCCTCCAGGCTGGGATCCTGGCAGGCCCGGCCGTTGTCTGGGAGGCAAAAGCAGGCTCTTGGCTCACTTCCATGTCCCCAAGTCCGATGGGGAGTTCAACCGGGAGTTCAAAAACTCACAGAGGGAAAATTCCTAGGAATCCACCTTGACAGTAGCCTTAAATTCCAAACACACATACAACAAATTTCCAAGAAAATCTCAAAGACAGTAGGCATATTATCAAAGATACCCTATTATGTGCCTCAATCAGCTCTCCTTCACTATATCATTACTTATCTACCCCTTTTCTCACCTATGGAATCTGTGCATGGGGATCAACAACATTAAATCACCTTGGACACTCATAACCGCAAAAGGTGAGTCAGAATGTAACAAATTCCCCTCTAGACAACATACTCCACCAAATTCAAAAACCTAAAACTACTCACCATAAAGAACACTCACACTTATTCTTGTGCCTACTACATACAAACTCTCTAATATAAACCCTCCGCTCAAAATTCTCTCCCCTTTAATAAGACCCATGACCACAACACAAGACACAGACCCCTTTTGATATACCCTGAGTCCATATCAACCTATGTAAAATTCTATGCACATAAAGGGCCCCGAATCTGGCATTCATTACCAGTAAATACTAAGATAACCTTGTCTGAAAATCAATTTAAGACTCTTCTCAAAAACCACCTACTCACCAAATAAATAC
>WNWK01048325.1:0-13599 GCA_009830355.1 Cherax destructor
CTAAACGTGACTATGAGATTAAGGTTGCTAATGAATCAAAGACTAATCCAAAAGGGTTCTTTCAAGTGTATAGGACGAAGGTGAGGGAAAAGGTAGGACCTCTGAAATTGGGAATGGACAGCTGACGGATAACGAACTGGAAATGTGTTCTCTATTTAATGAATATTTTTGTCAGTCTTTACAAGAAGATGTAAATGAGTTCCAGAAATTAATAATTATTCAGTTCCTGAAGAATTCAAGTTAACTAATATTACTGTCACGAGGGACATGGTTATCAAACAGATAGATAAACTGAAGCAAAATAAGTCCCCGGACCCGACGAGTTGTTTCCACGGTACTTAAAGAATGCAAGATGGAACTTAGTCAGCCATTAACGAATGTGTTTAATACGTCCATCTTAACTGGTGTTGTGCCAGAGATGTGGAAGATAGCTAATGTAGTTCCAATATTCAAATCAGGATAAGTCAATTCCATCAAATTACCGTCCAATAAGCCTCACATCTATAGTAGGTAAATTATTAGAGTCAATTATAGCTGATATTATTAGAAGTCACCTTGAAGAACATAATTTGATTAATGAATCTCAGCATGGGTTCACGAGAGGTCGTTCCTGCCTGACAAATTTACTGACGTTTTTCAATAAAACATTTGAGGCAGTAGACAGGATAAAGAATATGATATAGTTTACTTGGATTTCAGTAAGGCCTTCGATAGAGTACCTCACAAGAGACTCTTAAGAAAGGTGGCAGCTCATGGTATAGGAGGTAAAGTTCTAGCATGGATATAGGCATGGCTTACCAATAGAAAGCAGAGAGTTTCCATTAATGGGGTCAAATCTGAATGGGATTAGTCACTAGTGGCGTTCCACAAGGATCAGTTTTAGGCCCATTGTTGTTCATAATTTACATAAATGACCTTGATGAAGGAATTGCAAGTGACATGAGTAAATTTGCTGATGATACAAAAATAGGCCGTATGATTCATTCTGAGGAGGATACCAGTGAACTCCAAGGAGGATTTGGACAAATTAATGTCTTGGTCTGAAAAGTGGCAGATGAAGTTAAATGTGGACAAGTGTAAGGTACTAGTCCTTGGTAATGAAAATATCCCTCGAATTTATAAACTAGGTGAAGTAGAGCTTGATCATACAGAATATGAAAAAGACTTGGGAGTCATTGTAAGCAGAAATCTAAAGCCAAGACAGCAGTGCCTAGGTGTGCTCAGTGGGGCTAACAGATTACTGGGATTTATTTCAAGAAGTGTAAGCAACAGAAGTCCAAAAGTTATTTTACAGCTCTATACATCACTAGTGAGACCTCATTTGGATTATGCAGCTCAGTTTTGGTCTCCTTACTACAGGATGGATATAGATTCATTAGAGAACATACAAAGAAGAATGACTAAAATGATTTACAGTATAAGAAATCTCCCGTATGAAGATAGACTTAGAGCGTTGAATCTCCACTCTCTGGAGAGACGTAGAATGAGGGGAGATATCATCGAGGTGTACAAGTGGATGATGGGCATAAACAAAGGGGATATTAATAAAATACTGAGGATATCGAACCAAGTAAGAACCAGAAATAACGGATTTAAATTGGATAAATTTAGATTTAGAAAGGACATAGGCAAGTACTGGTTTTCGAACAGAGTTGTAGATGCGTGGAACAATATTCCAAGTAGGGTGATAGAGGCTAGGACCTTGGGTGGCTTTAAAAAGAGATTGGATAAATATATGAGTGGGAGGGGCTGGATTTGATTGGTGTCATGAGTATGGGAGTAAATTCATAGGTAGTGCTGGTTTTGATAAGGACCTGCCTTGTATGGGCCAGTAGGGCTTCTGCAGTGTTCCTCCATTCTTATGTTCTTATGTTCAGAGAGTCGGGCGATGTCACGCTACTGTGAGGTGTGGTCTTTGTTAGTATGATGTGACTGTGAGGTGTAGTCTTGCCCATTTATAAGACTTCTTGTTATGTTTTGTTATATAGTTCCTTGATAATGTGAATAGTCACGAAACGCTTGGAATTCCTCTATTTTTTCATAGAGGTTGTCTTGCATACACACACACACACACACAAAAATATATATATATATATATATATATATATATATATATATATATATATATATATATATATATATATATATATATATATATATATATTGTAAGATAAATAAAGGTGTGAAATTTTGACTGAGTGGTCACTCCGTGGTACACAAGCTGGATGAGAGATTCATCTCAACGGTAGCGGCTGTCCAGGCGGACGTTATCGCAGAGTGCAGATTTTCTG
Organism: Cherax destructor; assembly: GCA_009830355.1. NCBI lineage: Eukaryota > Metazoa > Arthropoda > Malacostraca > Decapoda > Parastacidae > Cherax > Cherax destructor. The sequence continues at coordinate 2,292 of WNWK01048325.1, forward strand.
TTTCTCCCCCCTTTCCGTAATAATATCTTCCTGAATACAGTTATATTACTGCACTTGTGTATTAATATCATATATGGAGAGCGTCCCATGGGTGATGACAACGCTAAGTGGGGAAGGTGTTTGGAAGAGCACGCCTGAAGCAACGTAACCCGGGGTGGGGCTGCTGACCTCAGGAATGTGGGGACTGGTGAATGGACCTGTGTGAGGCAGCCAAAGAAAATTGATAACGAGCTGACTTTAGGGAAGGGAGGAGGAAACCCATCCGGTGTACAGACGGATGAATCCCAGGACACATGAACCTAGGAAAGGCAGAAGGCTAGAAGCCAGAAGTGGGGACACTGATAGAGGGGAGGCTGAACTTGGGTTTTATCTAAAGGCCTCCGTAACGGGAGCCAGAGGCGATATATTTCAACGGGACAAGTGTATACAATGCAACAATTAGGAATCTCTCTTATAGTTTACTATATTTCTTGTATACTGCTATAATAGTGTGTTCTGCAAATATTGCTGTTGCAGCATAAGTAAACTCTTCAAAACAAATTATAAATTATCATCTGAAATGACCAAAAAAAAATTAATGTTTTTAAAAGACTTGGACTGTCGACCAAATACTGGTGATCCATCCTGACTAACGACCCTCCTTTTATTTTATTTTCTTTAATTAAGAATGTTATGTTATTAAGCTATTAGCGTAACTTAAAATGTAATTATAACCGGTAAGAGTTAAAAGGAGGTGCCAGGAGCTATGAATCAACCCTTTGAAACATAATTAGTATACGCACAAACAAAGGAGCTATAACTCCACCCCTGCAACCACAAATAGGTGAGTACACACACATATGGGCGTCTGGCAAACCCAAGAATAACGGATGACACACAGACAAGCACCTTAAGAAATTAGAGAAAGTGCAAAGATTTGCAACAAGACTAGAAGAGGTTAAGGGAACTCAACCTGACAACACTGGAGGACAAAAGTGATAGAGGGGGAGGGGGTTGTCACAACGACGTATGAAATAATGGGAGGAATTGACAAGGTGAACAGGGCTAGAATGTTTCAGAGATGGAACACAGGAACAACGGTAAGTTAAAAACTCATAGGAATGTTAGGAAGTAATACCTCAGCCTTAGAGTTGTCAGGAAGTGGAACAATCTGCAGAGTGATGCAGTGGAGGCAGGATCCATACATAGCTTTAAGAAGAGAGTGGACCCAATAGCGATCAGCGAAGAGACGGGGCCAGGAGCTGTGAATCAACCCCTGCAACCACAAATAGGTGAGTACACACACGCACGGACGCACGTACACACACACACACACACACACACACACACACACACACAAAGAGCCTCCCAGTGACTGTGTGAAGCCTCCGCTCCCTCCACCCGAGGGGATTAAAACTTCCCTCTGAAAATTTCAAAGGACGCTCGACTCAGGTCCTCTATTATTGGCTATAAAGAAAGTCTTTGTGGGAGTAATTGACCCAAAATAATTACGAATTAGGAAAAAATTAGATTTTGTCCTCTGAGATAAATTTCACTGAATAGCAGGATGAACTCAGTTTACGTTCATTGAATAACTAATTTAAGTTACTTCACGAAAATAAATAATTGTTCATTTTTCACATGAAGCTGTTTTTATAGTATAGCACAATGGTATATACACCGATAAATGTATGAGTGAGAGTTTACTAAATCACTATTTTAAGGATTATTCTTAGTGGTGAACATATCACAGCAAACACTAAGACCTTCGTGCTGTCGAAAATCTTTCAATCTAGTTAACTGGGCAGCAACTACTGGCATGTGTCCATACCAGATATTTCATCATTTGTGAATGTTATAAATTAGACATATACAACACTTGGGTATCTTTATTGAGGAAACGTTCGCCACATGGCTTCATCAGTCCAGTACAAAGTAGAAAGGTGTAAGGAGAGTAGGAGTTTGAGGTAATCAGTCCTCGGCCTGGAGTCGATGTTGTCAGTCCATTCAAGATTGATGGACTGACAACATTGACTCAAGGTTGAGGGACTGACCACCTCATACTCCTCCTGTTCTTCACGATTCTACTTTGTATGGACTGATGAAGCCACTGTGTGGCGAAACGTTTCCTCAATAAAGATACCCAAGTGTTGCATATGTGTCTAATTTACTGTATTTGTTTTACATGATAGTAGGATTGCTGGTGTCTTTTTTCTGTTTCATAAACATGCAAGATTTCAGGTACGTCTTGCTACTTCTGCTTACACTTAGGTCACACTACACATACATGTACACGTTTATGTATACACACTCATCTGAGTTTTCTTTGATTTTATCTTAATAGTTCTTGTTCTTATTGTTTTCCTTTCATATCCATGGGGAAGTGGAATAAGAATCTTTCCTGTGTAAGCCATGCGTGTTGTAAAAGTCAACTAAAATGCCGGGAACAATGGGCTAGTAACCCCTTTTCCTGTATAGATTTACTAAAAAGAAAAAGAAGAAAACCGTCAAAGTGGGATGTTTGAATGTGCGTGGATGTTGTGCGAATGATAAGAAACACAGACACATGGGAACCAGTCCAAACAAATAACACATACGCAAGAATACACAAGTCCAAACCATCATACATACGCACACATATTCACTAGCCCAATCACACATATGCTCTCACAATACATAAATACAGAAAAGAGATGATTGTAGATGTTATGAATGAAAAGAAGCTGGATGTCCTGGCTTTAAGTGAGACAAAGCTGAAGGGGGTAGGAGAGTTTCAGTGGGAGAAATAAATGGGATTAGGTCAGGGGTTTCAAATAGAGTTAGAGTTATAGAAGGAGTGGCAATAATGTTGAATAATCAGTTATGACAGGTAAAGAGGGATTATAAATGTATAAATTCAAGGATTATGTGGAGTAAAATAAAGGTCGGATGTGAAAATTGGGTTACAGTAAGTGTTTATGCACCTGGAGAAGAGAAAAGTGTAGAGGAGAGAGAGAGATTTTGGGAAATGTTGAGTGAGTGTGTGGGGAGTTTTGAAACATTTGAGAGAGTAATTGTGGTTGGGGATCTTAATGATAAAGTGGGTAAAAATGTTGTGGAGGGAGTAGTAGGTAAATTTGGGGTGCCAGGGTAAATGTAAATGGGGAACCGTTAATTGAGCTATGTGTAGAAAGAGGATTCGTAATAAGTAATACATATTTTATGAAAAAGAGGATAAATAAGTATACAAGGTATGATATAGTACGTAATGAAAGTAGTTTGTTAGATTATGTATTGGTGGATAAAAGGTTGATGAGTAGACTTCAGGATGTACATGTTTATAGATGGGCAACGGATATATCGGATCATTATTTAGTTGTAGCTACAGTTAGAGTAAAAGGTAGATGGGACAAAAAGAAAATGGCACCAACAAGTAAAGAGAGGTAAAAGTGTATAAAATAAGGGAGGAGGAAGTTAGGGTGAGATATAAGCAACTATTGGCAGAAAGGTGGGCTAGTGCAAGTATGAGTAGTGGGGGGTTGAAGAGAGTTGGGATAGTTTTAAAATGCAGTATTAAAATGTGGGGCAGAAGTTTGTGGGTATAGGAGGGTGGGTGCAGGAGGAAAGAGGAGTGAGTGGTGGAATGAAGAAGTAAAGGGTGTGATAAAAAAGAAAAGGTAGCTATAAGAGGTTTTTACAAAACGGAAGTGTTAATAGAAGAGCAAAGTATATGGAGAGTAAAAGAAAGGTGAAGATAGTGGTGAGAGAGTGCAAAAGAGAGCAGATGAAAGAGTGGAGAGGCTCTGTCAAGAAATTTTGCTGAAAACAAAAAATTTGGACTGAGATAAACAAGTTAAAACAGAGTAGGGAGTTAGTAGATGGGGAGCTGGAGGTATTGGGTAGATGGCGGTAATATTTTGAGGAACTTTTAAATGTCCATGAAAAATGGGAGGTGGTAATTTCATGTACTGGCCAGGGAGGTACAACATCGTTTATGAGTGAAGAAGAGCAGGATGTGAGTGTGGGGGAGGTGCGTGAGGCATTACGTTAGAATGAAAGGGGTAAAGAAGCTGGAATTGATGGGATCATGACAGAAATATTAAAAGCAGGGGGATATAGTGCTGGAGTGGTTGGTATTTTTGTTTAATAAATGTATGAAAAGGGAAGGTACCTAGGGATTGGCAGATAGTATGTATAATTCCTTTATATAAAGGGAAGGGGATAAAAGAGATTGTAAAATTATAGGGAATAAGTTTACTGAGTATACCAGGTAAAGTGTATGGCAGGGTTATTATTGAAAGAATTAGAGGTAAGACAGAGAGTAGGATTGCAGATGAGCAAGGAGGCTTTAGAGTGGGTAGGGGATGTGTAGATCAAGTGTTTACAGTGAAGCATATATGTGAACAGTATTTAGATAAAGGTAGGAAGTTTTCTTTGCATTTATGGATTTAGAAAAGGCATATGATAGTGGATAGGAATCAATGTGGTAAATGTTGCAAGTGTATGGAATAGGTAGTAAGTTACTGAAGGCTGTAAAGAGTTTTATGAGGATAGTGAGGCTCAGATAAGGGTGTGCAGGAGAGAGGAGATTACTTCCGGTAAAAGTAGGTCTTAGACAGGGATGTGTAATGTCGTCATGGTTGTTTAATATATTTATAGATGGGGTTGTAAAGAAGTAAATGCTAGGGTGTTGGGGAGAGGGTGGATTAAATTATGGGGAATTATATGTAAAATGGGAGTTGACAGTTACTTTTGCTGATGATACTGTGCTTATGGGAGATTCTAAAGAAAAGTTGCAAAAGTTAGTGGACGAGTTTAGGAGAGTGTGTAAAGGTAGAAAGTTGAAAGTGAACATAGATAAGAGTAAGGTGATGAGGATATCAAACGATTTAAATAAAGGAAAATTGGATATCACATTGGAGAGAGGGATTATGAAAGAAGTGAATGTTTTCAGATATTTGGGAGTTGACTTGTCAGTAGATGGGTTTATGAAGGATGAGATTAACCATAGAATTGATGAAGGAAAAAAGGTGAGTGGTGCGTTGAGGTATCTGTGGAGACAAAAAACGTTATCCATGGATGCAAAGAAGGAATGTACGGAAGTATAGTGGTACCAGCACTCTTATATGGGTGTGAAGCATGGGTTGCAAATGCTGCAGCGAGGAGGCGGCTGGAGACAGTGGAGATGTTCTGTCTGAGAGCAATGTGTGGTGTAAATATTATGCAGAAAATTCGGAGTATGGAAATTAGGAGGTGTGGAGTACTAAAGGTAAACCAATCCACGGGTGGGTTTGAACCCGCGGTCAAAGAGTCTCAAACTCCAGACGCGGGTTCGAGCCCACCCATGGTATAGTTTGTTTGCAATTGTGTCATTACGATTTCGTGAGTCATGTTACTAAAGGTATTTGTCAGAGGGCTGAAGAGGGTTGTTGAGGTGGTTTGGTCATTTAGAGAAAATGGATCAAAGTAAATGACTTGGAGAGCGTATAAATCTGTAGGAAAGGAAGGCAGGGTAGGGTCGTCCTCGAAAGGTTGGAGGGAGGAGTAAAGGAGGTTTTGTGGGCGAGGGCTTGGACTTCCAGCAAGCATGTGTGAGAGTGTTAGATAGGAATGAATGGAAACGAATGGTTTTTGGGACCTGATGAGCTGTTGGAGTGTGAGCAGGGTAATATTTGTGAAGGGATTCAGGAAACCAGTTAATTGATTTAGTTGGACTTGAATCCTGGAAATGGGAAGTACAATGCCTGCACTTTAAAGGTGGGGTCTGGGATAGTGACAGCTGGGAGGGACTATTCTCAGCTATCGTATCTGAGCTCCTCTGCAAAGACAGTGATTATGTATGAGTGAGGTGAAAGTGTTGAATGATGATGAAAGGATTTTATTTTTGGTATTTTCTTTCTTTTTTGGGGCACCCTGCCTCGGTGGGAGACGGCCGCTGAATTTATGAATATATATATATATATATATATATATATATATATATATATATATATATATATATATATATATATATATAACCGTCCTGCCAGGTGACTGTGAAACAGAAACCTGAAACTGTTTTACATGATGGTAGGATTGCTGGTGTCTTTTTCTGTCTCATAAACACGCTGGATAACAGGTATATCTAGCTACTTCTACTTACACTTTAGGTCACACTACACTGGCATACACATGCATATATATACATACACACATCTAGGTTTTCTTCTTTTCTTAATAGCTCTTGTTCTTTTTATTTTCTCTATTGTCCATGGGGAAGTGGAAAAGAATCTTTCCTCCGTAAGCCATGCGTGTCGTATGAGGCGACTAAGATGCCGGGAGCAATGGGCTAGTAACCCCTTCTCCTGTACAAATCTACTAAAAACGAGAAGAAGAAAAACTTTATAAAACTGGGTTGTCTGAATGTGCGTGGATGTAGTGCGGATGATAAGAAAGAGATGATTGCCGATGTTATGAATGAAAAAGTTGGATGTCCTGGCCTAAGCGAAACAAAGCTGAAGGGGTAGGCGAGTTTCAGTGGGGAGAAATAAATGGGATTAAGTCAGGAGTATCTGAGAGAGTTAGAGCTAAGGAAGGGGTAGCAATAATGTTGAAGGATCAGTTATGGAAGGAAAAGAGGAATATGAATGTGTAAATTCAAGGATTATGTGGATTAAAATAAGGGTCGGATGCGAAAAGTGGGTCATAATAAGCGTGTATGCACCTGGAGAAGAGAGGAGTGTAGAGGAGAGAGAGATTTTGGGAGATGTTAAGCGAATGTATAGGAACTTTTGAACCAAATGAGAAGTAATTGTGGTAGGGGACCTAAATGCTAAAGTGGGAGAAACATGCAGAGAGGTGTAGTAGGTAAGTTTGGGGTGCCAGGTGTAAATGATAATGGGAACCCTTTGATTGAACTTTGTATAGAAAGGGGTTTAGTTATAGGTAATACATATTTTAAGAAAAAGAGGATAAATAAGTATACAAGATATGATGTAGGGCGTAATGACAGTAGTTTGTTGGACTATGTATTGGTAGATAAAAGACTGTTGAGTAGACTTCAGGATGTACATGTTTATAGAGGGCCACAGATATATCAGATCACTTTTTAGTTATAGCTACAGTGGGAGTAAAAGGTAGATGGGATACAAGGAAAATAGAATCAGTAAGTAAAGAAGGTGAAGGTTTATAAACTAAAAGAGGAGGCAGTTAGGGTAAGATATAAACAACTATTGGAGGATAGATGGGCTAGTGAGAGTGTAGGCAATGGGGTCGAAAATGTATGGGGTAGATTTAAAAATGTAGTGTTAGAGTGTTCAGCAGAAGTTTGTGGTTACAGGCGAGTGGGTGCGGAGAGGAAGAGGAGCGATTGGTGGAATGATGATGTAAAAAGAGTAGTAAGGAGAAAAAGTTAGCATATGAGAGGTTTTACAAAGTAGAAGTGATGCAAGGAGGGAAGAGTATATGGAGAGAAAAAGAGAGGTTAAAGAGTGGTGAAGCAATGTAAAAGAGAGCAGATGAGAGAGTGGGTGAGATGTTATCAGCAAATTTTGTTGAAAATAAGAAAAGTTTTGGAATGAGATTAATAAGTTGAGGAAGCCTAGAGAACAAATGGATTTGACAGTTAAAAATAGGAGAGGAGAGTTATTAAATGGAGAGTTAGAGTATCAGGGAAGATGGAGAGAATATTTTGAGGATTTGTTAAATGTTGATGAAGACAGGAAGCTGTGATTTCGTGTGTAGGGCAGGAGGAATAACATCTTGTAGGAGTGTGGAAGAGCCAGTTGTGGGTGTAGGGGAAGTTCGTGAGGCAGTGGGTAGAATGAAAGGGGTAAGGCAGCTGGGATTGATGGGATAAAGATAGAAATGTTAAAAGCAGGTGGGGATATAATTTTGGAGTGGTTGGTGCTATTATTTAATAAATGTATGGAAGAGGGTAAGGTACCTAGGGATTGGCAGAGAGCGTGTATTGTTCCTTTGTATAAAGGCAAAGGGGACAAAGAGAGTGCAAAAATTATAGGGAATAAGTCTGTTGAGTGTACCTGGTAAAGTGTATGGTAGAGTTATTATTGAAAGAATTAAGAGTAAAACAGAAAGCAGGATAGCAGATGAACAAAGGGGCTTTAGGAAAGGTAGGGGTGTGTAGACCAAGTGTTTACAGTGAAACATATAGGTGAACAGTATTTGGATAAGGGTAAAGATGTTTTTGTGGCATTTATGGATTTGGAAAAGGCGTATGATAGGGTAGATAGGGGGCAATGTGGCAGATGTTGCAGGTGTATGGAATAGGAGGAAGGTTACTGAAAGCAGTGGAAGTTTTTATGAGGATAGTGAGGCTCAGGTTAGAGTGTGTAGGAGGGAAGGGACTATTTCCCAGTAAAAGTGGGCCTTAGACAAGGATGTGTGATGTCACCGTGGTTGTTCAATATATTTATAGATGGGGTTGTAGAGAAGTGAATGCGAGGTCTTGGCAAGAGGTGTTGGGCTAAAAGATAAAGAAGCAAATACAAAGTGGGAGTTGTCACAGTTGCTTTTGCTGATGACACTGTGCTTTGGGAGATTCTGAAGAGAAGTTGCAGAGGTTGGTGGATGAATTTGGTAGGGTGTGTAAAAGAAGAAAATTGAAAGTGAATATAGGAAAGAGTAAGGTGATGAGGATAACAAAAGAATAGGTGACAAAAGATTGAATATCAGATTGGAGGGAGAGAGTATGGAGGAGTGAATGTATTCAGATATTTGGGAGTGGACATGTCGGCGGATGGGTCTATGAAGGATGAGGTGAATCATAGAATTGATGAGGGAAAAGGGTGAGTGGAGCACTTCGAGTCTGTGGAGACAAAGAACCTTGTCCATGGAAGTAAGAGGGAATGTATGAGAGTATAGTTATACCAACGCTCTTATATGGGTGTGAAGCATGGGTGATGAATGTTGCAACGAGGAGAAGGCTGGAGGCAGTGGAGATGTCATGTCTGAGGTCAATGTGTGGTGTGAATATAATGCAGAGAATTCGGAGTTTGGAAATTAGGAGGAGGTGCGGGATTACCAAAACGATTGTCCAGAGAGCTGAGGAGGGTTGTTGAGGTGGTTTGGACATGTAGAGAGAATGGAACGAGACAGAGTGACTTCGAGTGTATAAATCTGTAGTGGAGGGAAGGCGGGTAGGGGTCGGCCTAGGAAAGGTTGGAGGGAGGGTAAAGGAAGTTTTGTGTGCAGGACTTGGACTTCCAGCAAGCATGTGTGAGCGTATTTGATAAGAGTGAATGGAGGCATATGGTTTTAATACTTGACGTGCTGTTGGAGTGTGAGCAAAGTAACATTTATGAAGGATTCAGGAAACCGGCAGGCCGGACTTGAGTTCTGGAGATGGGAAGTACAGTGCCGGCACTCTGAAGGAGGGGTGGTAATGTTGCAGTTTTTTAACTGTAGTGTAAAGCACCCTTCTGGCAAGACAGTGATGGAGTGAATGATGATGAAAGTTTTCTTTTTCGGCCACCCCTGCCTTGGTGGGAATCGGCCAATGTGTTAATAAATAATAAAATATATATGTATGTATATATATACATAATCATTTACCAAACTGCGCCAGGCCAAGATTCAACCCCATGACACATTGTCCCGCCTCAAGAGACCACACAACGTACATGTCACCTTATCCACTCAGCCATCGATCCTACAAACAACATGAGCCTAGCGAACTAGGCTTGTTTCATATTGCGAAGACACTCGTGGCAGTGGTATGCTCAAGGATTAATTTCAGCCTCTTTCTGTTTGAATACCCGCTTCAACAAGCAGTCTATATAACAATGAAACCACGAATCAAGTGGCTTTGAATCATCCTGGCCTGCCGCAGTTTTAAATGATTCGAAGCCACTTGATTCGTGGTTTCATTGCTAAATAGACTGCTTGTTGAGGCGGATATTCAAACAGGAAAAGGCTGAAATTAATCCTTGTGCATAGCACTGCCACGAGTGTCCTCGCAACATGAAACAAGCCTCGTTCCCTAGGCTCATGTTTGTAGGATCGATGGCTGAGTGGATAAGGTGACATGTACATTGTGTGGTCTCTTGAGGTGGGACAGTTTCAGGAGATTCAGCTGATTTCAATAGTGCTTTGGAATATCTTCCAAAACACCTTTCAAAAACACTGTTGCCAAAACTATATTCCAACCTCAGTTCTTTGGAGGAACTTTTATTATTTGCGAGACTATATTGTTCATAATAATTATTCTTAATAAAGTGGTAAGTTATTATGAACTTATTACAAAGTTAAGATAATTACCATTTAATGCAGACTACCCACATACACTTAATTCAACATGTCACATGCAAGACGGTGCTCCACATGTCACATGCAAGACGGTGGTCAACATGTCACATGCAAGACGGTGTCAACATGTCACATGCAAGACGGTGCTCAACATGTCACATGCAAGACGGTGCTCAACATGTCACATGCAAGACGGTGCTCAACATGTCACATGCAAGACGGTGCTCAACATGTCACATGCAAGACGTGCTCAACATGTCACATGCAAGACGGTGCTCCACATGTCACATGCAAGACGGTGCTCAACATGTCACATGCAAAACGGTGGTCAAAATGTCACATGCAAGACGGTGCTCAACATGTCACATGCAAGACGGTGCTCCAATGTCACATGCAAGACGGTGGGCCACATGTCACATGCAAGACGGTGGTCAACATGTCACATGCAAGACGGTGGTCAAAATGTCACATGCAAGACGGTGCTCAACATGTCACATGCAAGACGGTGCTCAACATGTCCCATGCAAGACGGTGCTCAACATGTCACATGCAAGACGGTGCTCAACATGTCCATGCAAGACGGTGCTCAACATGTCACATGCAAGACGGTGCTCAACATGTCACATGCAAGACGGTGCTCAACATGTCACATGCAAGACGGTGCTCAACATGTCCCATGCAAGACGGTGCTCAACATGTCACATGCAAAACGGTGCTCAACATGTCACATGCAAGACGGTGCTCAACATGTCACATACAAGACGGTGCTCAACATGTCACATGCAAGACGGTGCTCAACATGTCACATGCAAGACGGTGCTCAACATGCCACATGCAAGACGGTGCTCAACATGTCACATGCAAGACGGTGCTCAACATGTCACATGCAAGACGGTGCCAACATGTCACATGCAAAACTGTCTCAACATGTCCCTCAAGCTCTCAACATGTCACATCAAGACGGTCTCAACATTCCCTGAAAAACGGTCTCAACATGTCACATGAAGACGGTGCTCAACATGTCACATCAAGACGGTGCTCAACATTAAAACAAGACGGTCTCAACTGTCACATAAAAAGGGGGCTCAACATTTACTACAAGACG
>WNWK01048326.1:0-13599 GCA_009830355.1 Cherax destructor
AATCTAGAGCCAGATACATCACCGCACGCCTTACGCCTCAGGACTACCCACAACATCTAAGCTTAAAACTCGCAACACAGACAACCCCCACCCCCGTATTACCCCAGCAAACCACTCCCGCACCTCGTCAACTCCTCACAAAAATATATGACGTGAAACGCCATTTCCAAAATCCCACAGCTCTGGCAGAGCCCTTCCTTTACCAGACCCATAACGAAAAGTTGAGCTCTGAAGGCTAAAATATTATGCAGAAACCTAAACCCTATTTCCCATACCATAGCAGGCAATTTTAACCTTTTTAACCAAAACCACGTAGCCCCCCAATCGTACTTAGGATAAACCTCTGCCCCCTGTATCTCTAACTCACCCATCCCAACCCTGCCAAGCACCCTCACCCACATTTTCCGTGGTTCCGGGACAACGATGAGATGCCTCAAAAGCTCCTCACACACCTGAAGATCCTTACTGTGCCACCACCACTGGATCTCCCTCATAACCTTGTCCACTCTCACCCCCCTCTCACCCCTCGCCAAAAATTCCTGCCTCACGTATATCCCCTGCAATCGCCTCCGCAGAGGTATCAACCCCATACCTCCTCTTGCCACCCTGGTTGTTACTACCCCCTCCCTCAACCAATGCCTTCCAAAGCCCCAAATGAAATGCAAAACCCTCTTCTGTAGCCACTGAATATCCTCCTCCATGAGGGGATAGACCACAGCTACAAACCATAACTTACTAAAAACTAATGCATTGACCACGATGACCCTTTGCAATAGAGTTATCTCCCCCAGTCTCCATCCCCCCATCCTACCCAAAGCTGCCTCTATCACCGCAGAAGAATTAACCTCCCTCACAATCCGAGGCACATTACTAAAAACAACGCCATAAATTTTTATCCTATCCACCATGATCCAACTAAATCACTGTACCAGTGAACACTCCCCCCACCCACATTCCCACCTCTAACAACTTCGATTACGCTCTATTTACGCTCATCCCAGTAGCCAACCCAAAAATCTCTATCATCTTGTTCACATTCTCCAGCCTCTCTGTGCTTCCCACCAAGATAGTGATGTCATCGACATAGCCAACGATTCCTGGGGCACATTCTGGGTCCCCTCCTCCTCTCTTACACCCTTTTGCACCAATCTATAAAAGGGGTCCTTATAACGGTATGTTATTTGGAGTGTTCTTGGTAGCGTGGTTGAAATGATAAGGCTTCGGAGGCTTCTTACTTTATTTATATAAAGGTGCGAGTAACAGGCTGCGTGTCTGTGGCCATGGCCAAGGGCCATGCCTTGCAAGATGGGGAGACGAGTTAGGCCTGTTGACTGACTGAAGTTTGGGCGCCAAGTGAGGGAGAGGCAGGGGTGAGGCAGACTCACATGGGTATGCCTACAGGCTTGCCTTCTGGCGGAAACTATGGAAACTAGCATGGCACGAAATATGAACTCAGCTGGCAGACAGTCAGGCTGTCTACATCGCTCAGTCACGCACCCATGGTCGTCCCGACCATGAATGGCATTAAAAAAAAACTCGGGTCTCTCTCTCGCAAGAACAGGTCACAGAACACGAAAGAAAAATACATATATACATAAACATATGGACATAGAAAAAAAAAACTTCCTCCAGAGAGGGAAGAAAGAAACGGTGTGCTTCGTGGTCTAAGGTAGTGAGCGTCGATGCAGCACTGCACGCCTTCCTGCGTCTGGATACATACTGCAACACAGGAGACAGCTGCCGCTGAGCTGTGACGTAACAGGTTACGGTCTCCTCTGGGAGGTGAAGCAGACATCGTAGTAGTCGCTGCAGGACAGGACTGGCAAGCGACTCAGGAGGACATTCCTCGACTGGTACTGTCGCTGGAGCTGTCGCTGCTGGCGAGTGTGGAGTGAGTCGTGACAGGGACGACTCGGCAAAACATCTGGAGGTCGTAACAGCATACACCATACTGCAGTGAGTGGGCTAGCAGTCAAAGTGACATCATCTTTGTGCAGGCTGCTCACTGAAGCTGTGACACGAGGCTGACAGTCGCCTGCCAACAGGCTTAACTGCGGCTTGGCGAGTGACATCTCTCGACAGTAGAAGTTACAGCAGAGGGCAGTGTAAGTGTCCCCAGACTGGTCATCTGCAATAACTGGACTGACGGTCTTGGAGGTGAAGTGGAACGGTCTCGATGGGAGAATCGTCGCGGGTACGATTCAGCAAAGGCATCTACGAGCGGCGAACAATAAGAGCTTTCTGTACAGGGCGCTCGAACGCTCGTAACTGACGCCTGGACTGACAAATGTCAGCTGTCAAGCGCGCGGGGCGCGGGTCACACCGGGTGACAAAGTAACACACAGGTGCTACATAGGACACACGAGAAAATTGCACACATACTACACATGTGGTACAACATGGCTTACAGACGCTTTTCTGTATAAAATTCGTCACTAAGCAATACACGAACATGTGAGAACACAGACTGAGAGGAATTAGTGAACACTCGACTTATATCTTCTCTCAAACTATTCGAAAAACAATGAAAATAAAATGATCACTGAAAACTACAGCACTCGGGACATCATATGGGTGATGTCAGGCGTGACGTCGTGATGTCATGGAGTGACATCGCGAGTGACGTCAGCAGACATCGTGGGTGACGTCGCGAGGTGACGTTCTGGAGTGACATGGTGATGGATGTCATGGGGTGACATCGCGAAGTGACATCAGTGGAGTGATGTCGTGACGGATGTCATAGGGTGACATCGCGAAGTGACATCAGGCAGACGTCGTAGGGTGACGTCAGTGGAGTCGGCAGCATCGTGACGTCAGCAGCATCGTGACGTCAGCAGCATCGTGACGTCAGTGGAGTCAGGCAGCTGACCACAGCACATGGCTTGCTGATCCACGTGGCTTGGAGATCCACGTGGCTTGCTGATCCACGTGGCTTGCTGATCCACGTGGCTTGCTGATCCACGTGGCTTGTAGATCCACGTGGCTTGCTCACACGTGGCTTCGAGTGGCCTCGACACTCGGATACACAGCTCTGGCAAGAATTCACAAGGAAATTCACAGAAAACAGCATAGAGGGAGTGGGCAGTAGTGAGTGGAGTGTGTGGCGTACATTAGGGCGAGCGTGAGTGTCTGGGTGAGAGGCGAGGAGCCCGGCCGCTTCCTACTCTCACCCTACCCACACACGAGGGAGACACCCACACTAGACGCTGAAATCACCACAAACTCACCTCTGAAGTGCTGAAATAGCAGTGCTGAGCTGAACAACAACAGCAGAACATGCTGGCAAGGCTGAACACGTGACTGAGAAACAGCATGGGACGCTGTGGCGTGAAGTCAGTGACGCCATTTCTCGGAGAATTAGACAAATTTCGGCCTGAATCCTGCTTGTACTTGTGTCTGGATGCTGAGATTTGCAGACACGACATCAGGATAACTCGTTGAGAGACGGATGCTTCTTGTAGAGACTGATGAAGTGGTAGACAAACTTCATTCCTCTTCCTTCCCTCGCGGGCACACAACTGCTGCGAGGCACCGCTGCCACCATTTATAACGATATGTTATTTGGAGTGTTCTTGGTAGCGTGGATGAAATGATAAGGCTTCGGAGGCTTCTTACTTTATTTGTATAAAGGTGCGAGTAACAGGCTGCGTGTCTGTGGCCATGGCCAAGGGCCATGCCTTGCGAGAAGGGGAGACGAGTTAGGCCTGTTGACTGACTGAAGTTTAGGCGCCAAGTGAGGGAGAGGCAGGGGTGAGGCAGACTCACATGGGTATGCCTACAGGCTTGCCCTCTGGCGGAAACTATGGAAACTAGCATGGCACGAAATATGAACTCAGCTGGCAGACAGTCAGGCTGTCTACATCCTGCAGACACGTGAACAGGAGCTGTGACAAAGGATACCCCTGTCGCAGCCCCATCCCATGCCTACCACGGACCCCACCCTCCCATTCACCTGCACTCTCACCTGAGCCCTGCCATAAAGCATACCCACCCACCCCACAACATCCTCCCCGAACCCCTGTTTCAATAAAATGCCCTGCAATATCTCCCTATGCATGCTGTCATAGGCGGTTTCCCCCACCCACCCTACCTTCCATAAACCCTTTTATCCTGCCCCTCCCTCATATTACACCCCGGAACTCAGTACTGCCCTCCCACTAATATAGTATTTAAAACCTTCATCATACGATTCACCAAAATATGTGCAAAAATCTTATAGTCAGCACAGAGTAAAGTTATCGCTCTATACGCCTTTAATGTTCTGCAACCGCATCCCTTTGGTATTAAAACCACTATCCCTGTTCACTGCTCTTTGCTCATACTTCCCGTGGATTTCATACCGTTGAAAACCCTCACAAATACCTTTTGCAAAACCTCCCAATGAGTCACATAAAAGTCGCTTGAGATCCCATCTATTCCCGGTGTCTTCCCAAGTTTCTGCCCCTGCACCGCCTGCCATACCTCTTCCTCAGTAATACATCTCTCCAAGCCTTTTCTATCCTCTGCACTAAGCCTCTCTAAAATACTACCTAAAATAATACCACAAACCTCCTGATTATAAAGTCCCTTCTGCAACTTCCTCTGAAACCATCTATCTATATAGCAACTCATGCCCTCAGTGGTTTGTACCACCTGGCCACTCCTATACCCATCTAAATCCTCATCCACCATTAAGGACATAATCCTCATCCCCTTCCGCCGTACCCAAAATTTACGCAACACCATTGCTGAGGGTTTATCCTCCACAAAACATCCTCCAACCCCCAGGGAACCCTGATGGCATGGAAATTTTCATTTTGAAGCTCCCTTAATTGGCCCTGGATTCCAGCAATCTCGGCCTGCGGATACCTCCCCCCCCTTATAACACTCCTGCAACTGCTCCTCCAAGTACCTCTGCTTCCCATACCTCAACTTCCTATCCTCCGCCCCCACCCGCCTGTAATATTCTCTTATTGCCACCTTTGCTCGTGCATTCCACCATTTCACAATGTCCTCGATGCCCTTGTCCCCTCCCCACAATCTCCCCCACCATTCCTCAAAAACCTCCCGATGTCCCTCACCCTGCAACAAACGAACATTTAATTTCCAATAGCTAGGGTAAATCTTAACAGCCCCCTCCTATCGTAACTCAACCAAAACTCCCCTGTGATCTGAGAAACCCATCTCCACACAGGATACACTGCCCACCTGTAAATCCTGCGTTATGTAAACCCAATCGAGCCGCGCTGCATATCCTCGCTTAATATAAGTATGCTCTACATTCCACCCCCCACCCCTTACCACATCCTCCACTTGCACCACCCCCAAAACCTCCCTTAAGGCACCCAACATACATCCCGTCCCTCTAGGCTCGACATCCTTCCCTCTAATTTTACAATTGCAATCACCTGCTACAATAGTAACCATAGAAAGACCCTGTAAGGCATAAACTAAATCATTGCAGACAAAATCCTCCTTAACCCTTCGATCATTGCACGCCAGCATGTACACCCCGACAAAACACACCTGAATATCCCCCACTCCCCATCCACCCTAACAATCCTACCCCCCCTCCTCCCATGTTTTCAGAAGAAAAGGGCTGGTCTCTCGTACCCCCACTGTCACCCCTCCCTTAAAATGCCCAGAACTTCCTGTGTATAACCTATAACCATTCAACATTAAATCACTTCCACACCTATAATTATGCTCCTGAAGGAAGCAAACGTCTACATTCATACGTCTCAGTGTTACTTCCACCCACTTCCTCCTAACCTCTGCCCGGAGGCCATTGACATATTTAAACACTTGAAAGCTGCAATGGGGGTTTCCCTCTCTGCCTCACAGATCCTGGTGCCCCTGTCCTGAACGTACTACCAAACCCTCAGCTCTCCCTCCCCTCCCTACCTCCTCCTTTCCCCTTCAATCCCCCTTTCCCTCCCTTAGCTATGTCCACTCATGTCTTTTTACAGGACCTTTGTCCTGGTGTAATCACATCGTCCTCAGCCGCACCACTTGGCCTCTTACGTGATTCACCCTCAAAATCCATGTCCCCCTCCCCCGAACTACTATGCACTCTGCTTCCGCAACAACCACCGACCTGCAGTTGACCACTTCAGCACAATTAACACCCACACTCCCCGCATGCTCCACATCTCCATCCGATTCCACTATTGGACGCAGCAACTCTTCCGGTAGAGGACTATCCAGAATCCTTCTCAGGTCCTCAAGGCTGGGGTCCGGTAACTCATGCCCCTCCTCCAAAGGACTCCTCTCTGAGTTGACCCTCGCTGGTTCCATAGTCTCACTCTGAGTCTTCTGGGTCAACGTCAACACGTCCTCCTCCCAACCCTCAACAGCATCACTCCATTTACCAGTATCCTCTGCATTCACCGGGAAATCTTCTACCACGGGTGTCGCCAACATTACTTGTTCCTCTCAGACACCCGGCTCTGCTTGCATATCGCCATCTCCTCGAGTCCCGTTGTATGGACCCAGTCGCCGGTCACGTGTTGCTGCCACATGCCCCATGGCACCACACAAACGACATGTCCTCTGCTGCCCAGCATATGTCATGTAAACCTGGGTACGGAATGCCTCTATCATAACGTATGATGGTATTTTCCTCCTCAGGGTCAATTTTAGGGAGAATGACCCCTCCGGCATTCCAGCATATGGTCCTTGGGCTCATCACTCCACGGTGGCGGCGTGGATGACCCCATACTGGCAAAACACCTGTCTGACATCAACATCATTTGCTTCAAAAGGAATATTCCTAATTCTTATCCACAAGTAGCACGCCGACGCATCCGTAAGACGTACCTCCAGGCTTGTGTTAATGACGATGCTCCTCTCCTGGTACTTGTCGACAATTCCATTATAAGCACTGCCGGATGCAAATTTGACGAAAATCCGTGCTGCCCCGTTCAAAGAGATCCCATAAAGGTCCTCATGAAGTATCCCATATGTGTCCCTCAAAATTAAGAGCAAGAGAACATTGGCATTGCTGGGATACACCACTCCCTGTAGCAATTCAATGCATACATTATTTACACATCGCCGGTATCCATCCGCCATCTTGTGGAAAATAAAAGTGCATTGACTCCATCACCAGGGAGCTCTGCGAGCAAGTCCGTCCTCCACCAAGGTTGGGGAACGACTTTTCTGGAGGGGGAGAGAAGCAAGAAATAGCTCCAACTGAATGCTGTGGGAGTCACAGTGCAACACCCCCAAGAGAAAATGGTGTGTGTTAAAATCGCCAAGTAACAGAAGGGGTGGCGGCAAGAAAGAAACCAGAAAAGCAACATCTGGGATAGACAATGCCTGAGAAGGGGAGAGATACAAAGAACAGAGTGTATACCACTTATTCAAGTGGATACTGGCTGCAGTGTAATGTAGAGAAGAATGAACAAAGAGCTGACGGTATGGAATACCAGTGCATATAAGAAGAGCACTTTCGTTAAAGGTTCCATCGGAAAAAGGATCCGATGAATATAATAGATTATAGCTCGAAAAGGGACGGATAACAGCGGAGTGTAATTTGGGTTCTTGTAAACAGATCCAACAGGGGAAAACTGGGAGAGCAACACCTGAAGCACACCCCAGTTACCCCTGAGGCCTTGGATATTCCACTGCAAATAAGCCATGATTTATGAAGAGAAAGATACAAGTCGAAGGTAGAGGTCTCTGTGGACTACTAATAGGGTTAGAAAAATCCACGTTTGGAGGCAGTGGAAGACTTGTAAGCAGCGAAGGATATGTGAAGGAAGGAGGGGTGTAGATGGAGATGAGGTAGGAGGAGGAACAGGAGGTGGAGCGGTGTCCATCAATGTTCCAGTCTCCGTAATATATTCTGCGATAGCTTCAAGCGTTTCAGGATGTGGGACCACATTAGAGATGGAAGGAGGAAGGGGATGAGCAACAATCGGGGAGACTATGGACTGGACTAAAGTAGTGGGTGAGGAAATGGAAGAGGAAACTGTCGAAGAGGTTTGGGATGTGAGAGGAGTGGAAGCAACCTGAGAAGGGGCAGTAGAAGAAGAAATTTGAGAGGGGACAGGGAATGAAGGTATTGAACAAGGAGAAAGATGAACCTCCACATACGTTACAGAACTAGTTGGAGGTGAAGAACCAGGCACAGAAACTGGTAAGGAAAAATGTGCAGGATGGAGAAGGAAAGGAGGGGTGAGAGGAGAGTTTAACAATGGGGATTTTTTGGTGGACTTCTGAGGAGTGGGGCGATGAGGAAGGGTGGGACGAGGGCGGGTAGACACAGAACTGTGCGGGTGAGTAGAGGTAGAGGTGAGAAGAGAATGGGGTGCCGAGGTAGGGACCTCTGAGCCTAGGACAGCAAAAGAATTCGAGACTGGTGACTGAGGATGGGGTAACCACAGAGGAAGCTGTGGGAGTTTGGGCCCCAGAAGTGCGGGGACTTTAGCAATGCGGGAATTGGAAATACGGGGAAGTCTCCCTTGAAAGCGTAGATAAGAGACAGCCATAGCATATGGGAAACCTTCCATCTCTATGAGACAGCGGATTTCACACTCATTTAAGTAAACTTGACAATGGCGAGAGTAAGATGGGTGCGCCTCACGACAATTAAGGCGAGAGGGAGGTAGACTACAAGTAGGATTGGCATGGTCGTCGGCACCACAGACTGTGCATTCGGCCATGGACCTGCAATATTTTGCTGGATGACCAAAACGCCAGCAGTTTCTACACTGTTGTGGTGTAGGGATCCCCTTATGAACTTGTAAACGGTATCCCGCAATGTAGACCGAGGGCGGAAGTTCACAGCAGTCAAATGTTAAACGAGCTATATTGCAAGGATATCGTCTTCGCCTACGGGCAGGGAGGTCTTGGAGATCAAGCTGCTCCAGAATGTCATCACCACATGTCTGGAAATTCCATTGGACAAAGGTGTGGGGTAAAATGACAGTACCACTACAAGAATTGAGAGAATAATGTTTTAAATAGTGATAGGAATAGTATCTATGGTCGTAAGGAGAGAAAGATCGCGAGCTTGGCCAGCATTCTGGACCGTGATGATGCGAGTGCCGCTCTTGAGAGCATGAAATGAGATATGTTTACCCACATGGCGGAGGAGAGCCTTACCAATACTATGATCAGAAAGATAGGCAGCAGAAGTAGTCGGTCTTAGAGTAAAAAACTTTGTCCATTGTGTAGTGTGAAACAAAGAGTTTAAGGGGAGTGTGTGACAAGCTGGTCGTTTCTGAGATGAAGGAAAATAAAGTGACGAATTGTCATGTAAGGGTCTTGGTTGTTTAGATGTGGGACCTGAGTTGGTCCGACGTGGGACGGGCGAGCAACCTGAAAATTGCTGCACCATAGAGGGAGAAGCCGGAAGCATAGTCAAAGAAGAGCGGAGGTCAGATGTATCAGAAGGGCCGGTCGGAACCCTGGTACCTGAAGTAGGTGATGAACCAGCACCAGCAAGAGGTACAGGGGTATGGGAAGTATCTAAAGAGTGGTCCGGTAATGAGGCCAAGTCAGAACAGGGTGTGGTAACAGGAAGGGGCCCTGGGGTAGTTGGTTCACGGATTGGGTTGTCCATGGTTAGGTTACTTCTTTCTTTATTTTTTTCTTTTTTTAAAGAAAGAAAAGAAAAAAAGGGAAGAACATGGAGGAATAGCTCCTAGGAGGAATGAAAGGGGCGTAAATCCCTCTCCGCGCCCAAGAGGACCTCAGCACCTCAAGTAGTGCAGATGCGGCATGGAACCCGTGCCATACCTACCCTTCATGCCAGTAAACCAGCAATCCGGGATAGCAACCTCACATGTACCGAGCCACCTCGGGGGACAAAAGAGAGGGCGGCCGGACACCCGCCACAAAGCATACTTCCTTCAGCCACCACCCCCGGATTCCGAAAGGTGACTTCAATCACCTGAAAGACACCCAAAGCCACCCCCATGGAGACCGAAGAGGGATCGGGACATCCCCGAGCGATCCAGATTCCACGGCAAACTACACCACCGCCAAGAACCTCAACAGAATGGGATGGACCACGGTACCCTTCCCCCTACCTAGGAACCAGAATGCCTGTGGAGAGAATCCCACAGGTTAAAAATGGAAAGGGAATAAGGGAGGGATGAGGAGGAGGAGAAAAGGGAAAAAGGGAGGATGGGGAAGATGGGATAGGGAAGGGAGGATTGGGGGGTAATTAGGTTCGGTCTGAGGAAGAAGACCAAATGGTCCAATTCCTCAGACCGATAGCCTCTTTACCACGACAAGGAGCCCCCCTTAAAGAGGACTACCACTACCAGCCTTACTAATACCATAACTTTTTACTCTTTCTCCTGTCCCTGTCCTCCTCGCCTGTATTTACTGTCTCTCTCTGTCTGTCTCTCCTGTTAATGTGGCGAAATGTCGTCATAAGCTTTTCTCTTATATATGCAGGTTATTTTTTTACTTTCATTAAAAGTCCCAACAGGAAAAGGATCCGATGGATTCAATAAAATATAGCCGGAGACGGGAAGGATAACTGTAGCACAATTTAGGTTCCTGTAAACAGACAAACAGGAGAAAACTGGGAAGGCAACATCTGAAGCTTTCCTCTATTATCCCCTACTGCTATAATATTTCACCAAGTCATGATCTGCGAATAAAGGTATAACATTAACAAGGCTCATGGAGCGCTGCACTTGGAAGGTCAGTAAAGTATACTTGTGATGTTAGCGGTAAATCTGTAATGAGCGAAGTACAGAACTCTAAGGAAGGCGTTGTGAAGAAAGTAGAGCAAGTGTGAATCCTAAGTGTTGGAAGGGGATTGGTATAGATCATTGGTTGTGTCTACTCAGTAAACGAGGAGATGACTTCATTGGATTCAGATTACATAAGCTGCAGGAAGCATGGTAGATAACGAGAGGTTAGAGGTATCTTGTTGGGAAGAAACTGTAGTAGGAACAGAAAAGGGAGCAACCATACTTGTGGTGGATGAACTTTCACAACAGTAACAAATGCATTACGAGGTAAAGGACTAGACTCAAAGACAAGAAAAGTAAAACGTTTGTGAATATGTGAGTTTGGACTAAATGAGATTTGTGCTTCGGCGATGTTTTAGACTTTGGAGAAGTGGGAATACGAGGTGACAATTTAGTTGGAGAAGGTCGTGTATATGTAGAAACATGCAAGTGATAAGATTAAGTAAGAACAGTAGGAGATGAGGTAGGAACCTCAGAGCCTAGGACAGCAAAAAAAAATAAACAGGCGATTGTAGAAGTAGATACTACCTAGGTTTGAGGCCGTCTAGCAGCTCTGGCGTACGAAAGACTTCTGAGCCTCAAACTGACCTTGCAGAATCAGATTCCTTCATATGACTTCCTAGAAGAATTCAGGACGCAGGTCTATGTGACCTATGCAGGTCAGGTCCGGATTGTCGCATATGTGGGTCAACAGAACATATGGCAAAGGACTGCAATCAACACATCCATCGGGAATGGTATAATGGCTGAGGGTGACAGGAAGGCTGACGAAATGGAAAGGCAGCGACAGGACGTAGGCGTGGTATCAACGGGCAGGTGGAGTGACGAGGTAGACAGTGAAACGGACAGGGTGTGTACTTTACCCACAGAGGTGGTGGGGTCACGTGAATCTGCAAGTGATGAGAGTCATGATGTAACGGACTTGGAAATGGGTCTAGAGGATCCTTTGATAGGCGACTTGCAGGATTTATTGCATAGTCCTTTGGGTGCTTTGTACTCACCTAATTGTACTCACCTAATTGTGGTTGCAGGGGTCGAGACTCAGCTCCTGGCCCCGCCTCTTCGCTGTCCACTACTGGGTCTCTGCCTCCCTGCTCCATGAGCTTTATCATACCTTGTCTTAAAACTATGTATGGTTCCTGCCTCCACTATATCTTTCTCTAGACTATTCCACTTCCGACTACTCTGTGGCTGAAGAAATGCTTCCTAACATCCCTTTGACTCATCTGAGTCTTCAGCTTCCAGTTGTGTCCCCTTGTTTCTGTGTTCCCTCTCTGGAACATCCTGTCACTGTCTACCTTGTCAATTCCCGCAGTATTTTGTATGTCGTTATCATGTCTCCTCTGACCCTTCTTTCCTCCAGTGTTGTTAGTCCTATTTCAACCTTTCTTCATAGGACAGACCCTGAGTTGTGGCACTAACCTTGTCGCAAACCTTTGCACTTTCTCTAGTTTCTTTACGTGCTTGACCAGGTGTGGGTTCCAGACTGGTGCTGCATATTCTAGTATGGGCCTGACGTACACGGTGTACAGTGTCTTGAACGATTCCTTGTTAAGTTAACGGAACGCTAATCTTAGGTTTGCCAGTCGCCCATATGCTGCCGCAGTTATCTGGTTGATGTGTGCCTCCGGAGACGTGCTTGGCGTTATACTCACCCCAAGGTCTTTCTCCTTTGCCGAGGTTTGTAGCCTATGTCCGCCTAGCCTGTACTCTGTCAGCGGTCTTCTTTGCCCTTCTCCGATCTTCATGACTTTGCATTTGGTGGGATTGAATTCGAGAAGCCAGTTGCTAGACCAGATGTCAAGCTTGTCCAGGTCTGTTTGCAGTCCTGCTTGGTCCTCTTCCGATGTGATTCTCCTCATTAATTTCACATCATCTGCGAACAGAGACATTTCTGAGTCTATCCCGTCCGTCATGTCATTTACATATACCAAGAATAACACTGGTCCTAGGACTGACCCTGCGGTACACTGCTCGTCACAGGCGCCCACTGGATACCTCATCACGCACCACCCAGAATGGAGAGTATGCCAGTGTTGTGAGAAGTGAGGGTATGGTGGAGGTAAATTTATTGTATGTAGAGAAGCACATGATATGCTTGGGGAAACGGGAGGGGGTCAGCTGTCGGATGAGGTGATAAATGTGGAGGTGCATCAACCTCCGAAGGATAAGGGTGGTGACAAGCAAACCGTGGAGATCTCACGGAAACGTCCTAGTGGAGCAGGAGGACGATGTCCTCACCCCAGCTCAAAGGGTAAAAAACTTGGGTAGAGGTTGCTAAGGGTGGGAAATGAGGTGACAGGAGTAGGGTGGGGGGGATTGAGGGAAAAAGATGTCATTGATAATGGTGATAAAGAAATCAAGGTTGGTATAGTCCAGGTAAATGTTCAAAAATTGCAGAAGCATAGAGGGAAGCCCCCATTGCCGTTTTCAGGTGCCTTACGTTAAATGTGAATGGCCTCAAAAATGAGGTCAAACGGCGGTGGCTGGAGGTCATATTAAAGAGATTGAGGGTGGATGTAATTTTCATACAGGAGCATAATTATAGGTGTGGGAATGAATTACGATTAAAGGGGTATCAGGTATTGGCAGGTAGTTCGGAGAATTTCAAGGGTGGGGGTTGCTGTGGGAATATGTGAATCTAGCCCTTTCAGCTTGCGGCGATGGGAGGAGGGGGGCGAGTGGTGAGGGTTGAGGGGATTTGGGGTGGCATTAATGTTTGTTTTATTGGGGTATACATGCGGCTGTGGCATGTAAGAGGATCAAAGAGGATTTTGTCAAGGATATTTTGATTTATTATATGCGTAGTTTACCTGTAGTATCTTTGGTTGGAGGGATTGGAATTGCATAATTAGTGGAAAGGATGTGGAACCTCGAGGGGCTGGTTGTGATCTAGGATTTT